>JBAMMX010000024.1:6203746-6431246 GCA_037126225.1 Dillenia turbinata
ATCTTATATCAATAGAAGTGACTCAAGCTACAAAGCTCGCAAAGGCTGGAACATCTTTCTGAAAACTACTCACAAGTAACAACCCTTAAGAAATAATAACCCTCAAATATGGAAACATTTACTGAAACAAAAGGAGGTCCCACGGTCCCTACTTATAGGCAAAAGGAGATCTTTACAAAATCTCATAGTAGTTGAAACGCCGCTCCGATAAGTGTGTGAATTAAAGAGACACGTGCCACTTCGTCTTCCCCGACTGCATTAATTTAAACCAAGAGAAGATAAAACATCCCATGCGTAGTGGTTGAATTGAAGAAGAGAGCCATATCCCGCCTACTTTGATTCCGTGTTAGTCATAAGCGATTTGATTGACCTTAGGAGATACGTGTCATCATCACACTCGCGTCTTTTGATTTCTTGAGAAGAAAACTCTACTTATGATGCCTTTTTTATGAATCGACACCATAAGTCGAGAGTAAATGATAGACCTCCCCAATTTCTCTAGTAACAACACACTCAAACAAGAATGGGCATGTGCCGCCTTGATTTACTAAAGAGATATGATTCCCCGAAGGGCCTAGGTCGCCCTACCCAATCGAAGGGTCTATTGTTCGACTCGATTTGCAAAGGGTTTAGTGGAACCGAACACCCTCAATCGATAGCCATCAAAGAGACTGAACACATTCGTATCCCTAAATCGTTAATATCCAATCGGTAACCAACTGAGTTCTCCACTTTGGCACGAAACATATCTTCCATATATGGAACGAAACCTAACAGGTCTAATTGATAAGGGAAAGAATTTCCCCATATAATTTAGTTGCCTAAGTAGTCGTAACATAGAATCTTTTGTGATCATAGATCTGGAATCCCCGGACGAATTCTTAAGGAAATTAGGGTTTCACAAAATCCGCAGTGGCACGGATCTACGAAAAGCATTATATAACATCAATGGGGGCATCGGTCTAGGTAAGTCCTCTAACTCTACACAAGGCATACAGAGTACAGAGGGAGATTCGTCTTCCCTCCTCTTTCAGTCTGCTTATCTTTCCCTTTCGAAAACTGCTCTTTCTGACTTGAGCGTTGGAACCTCCCCCACCGGAGCACCCTCCGATGGTCTTTTGCAGGTCTCAAACCTCACATCCAGCTATCCGACCGAGTCTAGGAAGAGCCAGATCTATGGAGACGAAACCCACCTCCAACACCTTCCTTGGATTTTATTGATCAGAGTCCAAGCAAATTCTTTGGCTAGATTTCGGGAAAATGAGCTCAATGCCTCCACTTGCCAAGCCTCGAGTTGTCCAACAACATCTCTGGGAAGATACCACATAATCTTGCGATGTCAATTTTACTAATAAACTCTCCTTCAACCATCTAGTAGGAGAAATCCCATAAGGGTTGCAGAGTTTGAGTTCCTTATTCAATCTAGGTATGAGTAATAACAAACTCTCATGTAATGTTCATTCAGAGCTTGGTACATCTCTTTAATTTCTAATTTTGGCAGGTGATAACAATTGCAAGTCACTTCTGAAGCAGCTAGAGGATTGCTCAAAGCAACTGCAATTAAATTTGAGTTCTCATCATTTTTTGGGAATCATTCCTGCAGAAATTGGAAGGTTGAAATCGACTCAGGAACTCGATCTTAGTCATAAAATGCTGAATGGGTTGACATAGCTAGAACTTGGTGAGTCAAAAAGCTTTGAAATGTTGAACCTCTCCCACATTAACATCTCAGGTTTCATTCCTTCTCCATTTGGTGGAATATCAACCATGACATCTGTGGCCATTTCCTATAATCAATTGGAGGGCTCCCTTCCAAACATGAAGGCATTCCTTAGTGCTCCTTTTGAAGCCCTCAAGAATAATAAGGCCTTGCGTGGGAACTAATAGGTTTAAAGCCATGCCCGTTTGACCATATTAAGAAAGCTTATGGCAAAAATAATAACAAAATTATGATCATTATTTTCGTAGCACTAATGAAGTTATGAGTGCTTTATGAATCTATTTGTACCCACATTGGACTACTTCCACCAATATTTTAAGTTACATAGCTGGTGAGTTCCTTATCGTTGTTATAGCATGCAAGGATATATCTAGTTCTCTTGGCTTCCCTCATCCTTCTCTTCGAACTTCGCCAATTCCACCTAAAACAATTTCTTGCATCACCTTTTTGTCCTTCTTTCCTCCAGCTCCGCTTTGGTGAGCTTCTTAAAAAAGGGGTTAGTAGTACTCCTGGGACTCGTTATCGGCCCAACAGTTCCCTTCTCTGAAGCAGTCTTACCGAATGTTATTTTTGAGCTCTTCAATATTGGTGTTGTCTTGGGTTCCCTCCTAGCACGGCCTGGTTACTTTTTCATTTTCTTTCATATGTGCTAGCCAAGTTCATAGCAGCCCCCAAGCTATGAGGTTGTTATAATTCCACCACCAATTATAGCCCCTCCAAGAGTCTAGCAGTAAATAAGCTGACTTGCTACTTTGTGGAGAGTTCTAAAGTGCGAGCTAGCAAGGACTAAAACTCCCTTTTGATACTCATTCACTATCCCTACCTATTTTAAATTTTAAATTAGCCAACTCACCAAGGGCGTTGTGGCTCAAGGGAGGGTCGAATCTTAAGTGGCATTGTTTAGTAAATATCTCTCTGTCCAAACCCCCTCCTTCTTACTTAACCTTAAAAAACCGTAGCTATGATTTCCCCCCAAAGGTGGAATGCTGCCAGCCCTAAATTTTCCCATGTAAGTGTTCCTTGATTTTCAAAGAACTACTCACATTAATGGATCCAAATCAAGGGATCCTCAATCCCATCATATGAAAGGAATTTCAATTTAGAGAACCTGAAAAGGTAGTCCCTCATTCCTATCAAATGCTTCGTTCCTCCTTGTAGTTTGTAACTTCCCGAACCTTGTTGAGCCATTGTAGTTCTCCCATAAGTCCTTCTATCAGTGAGCTTAGCACTATCTGCTATTGCTGTAGCAACTTCTCGTGGGACTATTCAAATTCTTCCACCCTAGCTAGTTAGTACTCCATTCGCTTCTCGAATTCTCTCATGAATCTTTTCATCTAGTTAAACCGTTATACAAAGTTTTCCATGATGACTAGGTTTGATACGAAATTGATATGAGACCTAGTATAGGATCTAGCCATTAAATACCAATATAAGGAATTCCTCTCTTCCGTTACTCAAGCTTTTACCTTTCTTAAACCCTATTTGTGATGCTGGAAACTTGTTCCCTAACAAGCTTGCTACCACACTTCTTTTAAGAGAATTTAGACTTCTCTTTATTGATCATACATTTTTTAAATAGAGAAAACCAGGGCTTACAACAAAATAGAATTCCTTTAAAAACAAATTGTTTGTCATGCCTCAACTCTCCCGTCAAGCACATAACAACCACCGCGTTATCCCGAAACACAAGTGAACCCCACTCCGTGACCTAGGGTACCACAAGACATTTCAGTTCTCAAACATTTCCAATATAAAATCCAAATTTTTCATAAGTTTGCTCGGCCATTCAAACAAACCCGAACAATTGAAATAACTCCACAAATTCAGAATATATCTCAACAATTCACAATGTATTCCAAATGTCCCACTGAAAGTAATAGGTTTTGTAAAAGAAAATTTTAAGAAAAAACCAGACAAAGTTCTATAATGTTCAGGTAAGGATTTTACCAATACTTGCTCAAAGAGAAATCAAGCAAGTATCAATTAAATCCAAACATAAAGAGATATACAAAACTTCCATTCCATGGTCCATATAACATAGATTCCAAAAAGAATAAAATTTACATCTCCAATACCTATCGAATGTTACCAAAAAAATTTCATCCAACTGGTACTAGTTCAAGTCTATGCTTCCTCAGAAAAATTGGAGAGAGAGGGTTGAGTATTATAAATACTCAGTGAATGGAGAGCAATGGCATGATGAACATGAATGAAGGGTAAGGATGATATTATCAAACATATATCGTCAAATTTATCTTATTTCAATAGATAAAACAATTTACATAAATTGAGATTTGAATCACATTCACCATGACTCAAGTATGCTGTTTCAATAAACAATTTAAATTTTTTCCTTTCTTAAATATTTTTGGGGTTTGCCAAACCATTCTCCTACCAATGGTCATTGGTAAGATCCGCTAAGGGGCCTTTCACAATTTTCCATAAAATCCCCTTCACCTTCACGTTGGACCAGAATTGTTTTCATGGGGTGCCACCACGTCATCATCCGACTTGAGTGGCTCTCAATCTCATCTCCTCTAAGCCTCTAATTTAACACAGATTAGCCGTAATCACGCCGCTCCGCTGGCCCCGGCCCGGGACAAGACTTAAACTATAGTTCTTTTATATATCATGCAACATGTTACAATCAAATTCAATTCATCATTCAATATAGAGCAAATTCACAGTACACAATCGATGTTTTATTATAACATAGTGTAAATAGTTCGATGAACAAATCATAGAGTCATGGATTTATCAATAATTAAAATTTTGGATACACCACAATCACAAAGAGTTGTAAAACATTTCAAAATTCATTTCAAAGCTCAATTCACAAATGAAATTTTAAAACAATTTCTCATTCACATACAATATAGCCATCCACTCACCTCTGGAAGGGTGTTCACTCCCAATTTTAAAATTGAACCCAATGTAATGCCTCCTTGGACTCCAATTGATTTTTCTAGACCACTAACAACAATTTTATTGTTAAATTTCATCAATTCTTATGGTTTATAAATTTTCCTTCAATTGGCACAAACCCTAACATGTCATTTCCATCTAAATACCATTTTTATTCCATTTTTCCTCAAATTTTATTATTCATAATTTCTAAGGTTTTGATCTCCAAGTGAAATTCCTCAAATCTCCATAATGAATGTCAATCTACAAATGAGAAAACTGAACCAAAGATTAAGTGCAAGAAATTACCTCAATTTTGGGATTGGATTGAGTTTTGGATGTTGGATTTCAAAACCCTAACTTTTCTCCCTCATAGAGTAACCCTAGATTTTCTTTCAATTCTCCTTTCCTAAAATTGTTTGAAGTATTTGTACATTTGATGGAGTGATTTAATGAAAGTGAATTTGATTTCTAGAGAGAGAAATCAAGAGTGAGGGAGAGACAGATGAGAATGCAGGGGGAGGAAAGAATGTTCGAGAGATGCAAGAGAGAAAAATGATAATTGAACATTGTTCAACCCTTGTTATAATGGATAGTGAAATTACCATCTTGCCCCCTCACAAGTTTTAAGTTGTGTTTGAAATTTGAAGGTAATTTTGGTCATCTTATATCTAAATTGGTGAAAAGTCGACTGGGCAAGGCGACTTGCATATTCAGAATACAATTTGGCAAGGCGACTCATGTTGGACGAGGCGACTCAATCTGCATGAATTTTAAGCCTTGAGTTGACTCATGACAGGGGACATGTCGCCCCACCATAGCATGGTCTTAGAACCCATGCTTTGTAACACTCAAGGCATCTCTTTTTATGGCATAAGGCGACTTGAGCCTTTGAAACCACCTTACAAGGCGACTCAACCCATCCCCACAAGGCGACTTGTGGGGATGGACACTCCCAAGGCGTCTCCATAAGGCTTGAGGGGACTTCACCCATGCACAAGTAACCTTATTCCCTCATTTCACAAGCATAAGGCATCCTTCTCTTAGCACAAGGCGTCCTATCACCTTCACAAGGTGACTTACCTTCTCATTTACGCCTACACAAGTCACCATACTCCATGACAAGCCACCTTCCCTCTCACAAGCCTTGGAAGCACAAGCCAACTCACTTCAAAAATGAGGCGTCCTCCCTCTCACAATTTCCATCTATGCAAGTCTACTCACTCATCTCACAAGGCCCCTTGTCTCTCACATTCTCCACCACCACAAGTCACCTTGTCCCTCCACAAGGCTACTTGCCTCTCACAACCCTCTTAACCTCAAGTCAACCCAAGGATGTGCAAGCCAACTCAAGACTCTTTAAATTCTTCAAATAATCGTACCATGACTCTAACACTCTCCAAAAACTTATTTCACCACCAAGCTAGTTAGTACTTCATAAATTATATGGCATAGCTAATTGAAAACCCAACACTTAGTAATTTTAGGAAATTAAAAAATTCAAACATTGAATTTTTCAGTATTATATCCAAAATTCGGATTCGATTATAATCTGATTTCTCCCGATATTTTCCAAAGAAACTTAATAATTAAATAAAAATTTTCTGACACTGAATTTTCAGTATTACATTTCTAGTATAAAAAATTCTCAAAATTTAAGTAACTACTAATTTTAAAAAATTTCTATCAACTAAAATAAGAAAATTATCATTTTTCTTGAAATTCTTTCTTCTTACTAATTTTTAAATGTTTTTCTAAAATATTTGTTTCCAATGAATGCATCATGCATATCACTTTGGCTATATTGAGTGCCCAAAATCCTAAATTTTTGTTTAAGTATAGCAATTCCAGCTACAAATTGATATTATAAGGTGGATTTAAAAGTTAGTGCAATATTAATATTACAGTTTTATAGAGTTACCAGCTCATAGTAGTTCTGTCCAATGAAACACTAAAACTTTTCGATACTTCTGTTTTACCATTTTCAAAATATTTTAACATGCTGAATAAATTAATATTTATATAAAAATCCTTATATTTTCTAAATTTATATATTTTTCTATATTTAATAAATTATTTATTTATTTAATTATATTTTTATTCTAATATTATTTTTTATAATTTATAATTATATATTTGATCATTTTAGTTTTTTATTATAAAATATGGTTATTTTATTAGTTTCATAAAATATTAATATTTACATAAAAATGTTTATATTTGTTTTTGTTTTTATTAATTATATATATTTTTTTGTATTTAATTATATATAGGTTGTACATATTTTTCCATGTTGTCGTTTTCTATATTCTTACAAAGTGTCGTTTCCTTTTTCTTATATTGTTTTATATCCATTTCCATTTTCCGTTTTCGTACAGAGCTAGGTTATGTCAATAATAAGGAATTAATTAACTAATTCGGTCAAAGCCAAACATGCTCCGCTTCATCTTCTAAGTTATTCTCACTTTGTTTAAACAATTTTAGAATAAAAAATTCACATTCCTCACAAATGAAGAATGAATAATATGTGGATCAAAAAAATTCGACTAAAGAGAATCAAAAATCAGACTTTAATCAAAGCCACGCAAAGCCCTTATCTCAGAAGTAAAGCGATTGCATTTTTCCCCTTCAGTAGGTATGTCAAATATTGAATATTCTTCTACGTAAAGGATCAAGTCACAAGTATCCCTATTATGATCGTATTACTTTCCAGATGCGTATAAAATATTTAAAGAAATAACTAAAAAAAAAATTTGAAATGAAAATAAAATTCAAAATATCTTTGACACCATGAAAGTAATTAGTAATCCATTTAGAATCAGGGTAGACTATTATCACATCTACAAAATTAGTTGAAGAAATGACCTCAAAGCTTGAGAAATTAATCAGTCACCCTAGAGAAGTCTAGCTTTCCCTCAATTATGTCAAGGAAGAAAAACTGCAGTCTTCATTTCACATGTAAGATGGTCCCCAACTTGGTTGTGATGTCCCAAAACATTAGACTTTCCTTATGAAAAGACTTGAGGCTTTGAAAAAAATCATATTGTAGCATTCAGGGCGGGTAAATATGAAAGCGTAGAAAGATTCTTCCACTCAGAGCTATAAATGCACCTTCTGAATTAGCATCCACCAGACCCACCCTAGGCCAAAGCAAACCACTTCCATGGCACTGCTCACAAAGCATATTTCATGCCTACTTTGGCACTTTTTCATCATTAGCGGCACTTTTACCTCTGCTGCTGCTCCCACGGAGGCGGCAACAGCCCTATTGACATGGAAAGCTAGTCTTAGCAACTATAGTCAATCTCTTCTGTTAGAAAAAGCAGAATAAAGCAGAAAAACTAAGAAAATAAAGAAAAGCAGACTAAGAGAAAATGGTTTGTGTATATTGTATATACAATAGATTGTACAATAACCCTATAAATAGGGTGACTCCATGAGACTAAACCCTAGAAATATAAAAAGAAAGAATACATAGAATATTTACAAGATTGTAAAGAATAAACTAAATAATTACAATATTGGAATTTTAGAAAGTCAATATTCTAAGACTTCTTTAATTTAGAAATCTCCAAAATTTGTTCCCAATACTTGCAATATTAATTCCCAAGATATTTCTAAAAATCTCTTCAATTTAGGAATTGCCAATATTCTTTACACCCCCCCTCAAACTCAGGATGGGTGTAGAGAAATCATCTTGAGTTTGTATAATAGATCATCATGACGTCCAGGAAGATGAGTCTTGGTAAAAAAATCAGCAGGTTGATCGACAGAGCGAAGAAAGAATATTTGAAGATCACCATTAGTTATATGTTGACGAATAAAGTGACAATCAATCTCAATGTGTTTAGTTCGTTCATGAAAGACATCATTATGAGCAATCTGAATAGCACTCTGATTATCACAATATAGAGGACTTGGAGAAGAAGTAGGTATACCAATGTCACAAAGAAGTCTCTGAATCCATAATAATTCTGCAGTAGTGTCAGCAAGTGCACGATATTCTGCCTCTGTACTAGAGCGAGCTGTAAAAGTTTGTTTCTTGCTACGCCAAGAGATTAAAGAATCACCAAGAAAAATACAATAGCCAGTAGTAGACCGTCGATCAGTAGGATCACCAGCCCAATCAGCATCAGAATAGGCACGTAGCTGTAACGAGGATGAGACAGAAAAATGAAGTCCATGAAATAAGGTGCCTTTAACATAACGAAGAATCCGTAAAACGGCAGCAAAATGAGGAGAACGTGGTGCAGCCATAAACTGACTGACAATGTGAACAGCATAAGAGATATCAGGACGAGTGGCAGTAAGATAAATAAGACTGCCTACTAATTGCCGATATAAGGTAGGATCAGAAAGAAGGTTGCCATCTGTAGGAGAAAGTTTAACATTATGCTCAAGAGGGGTGGAAGCAATTTTATTATCTGAAATGCCTGAACGGGAAAGAAGGTCAGAGGCATATTTTGCCTGAGACAAATAATAACCAGAAGATGTAGGAGTAACTTCCAGTCCTAAGAAATAACTAAGATGGCCGAGATCCTTCATTTCAAATTTGCCACAAAGAAAATGTTTGAATTTGGAGATTGCAGCAGTATCGCTTCCGGTGATAATCATATCATCAACATAAAGAAGAAGTAAAACAGTACCATGATCAGTTTTCTGAATGAAAAGTGCAGAATCATAAGCACTAGGAGAGAAACCAAAATCACTGACAGTACTGCTGAAAGTAGAAAACCAAGCACGGGGAGCCTGTTTTAGGCCATATAAAGCACGACGAAGACGACAGACTTTATTGGCAGGATGTGAATAACCCGGAGGTGGTTTCATATAAACTTCTTCCTTTAGAACTCCATTGAGAAAAGCATTTTTAACATCCATCTGATACAAGGGCCATTGTTTAGCTGCAGCAACAGCAAGCAAGCTACGTACAGAGGTAAGACGAGCAACAGGAGCAAATGTTTCTTCATAGTCAATGCCATATTCCTGTGTAAATCCCTTTGCGACCAGCCGAGCCTTATATCGTTCAATAGTCCCATCTGAGTGAGTTTTGATTTTATAAACCCACTTACATCCGATAAGAGTTTTGTCTCTAGGAAGATCAACTAAATCCCAAGTATGTGTGTTCTCCAAGGCTTGAAGTTCTTCTTGCATAGCTTGCTGCCAAAGAGGATTAGTACTAGCCTCTCGGTAAGATTGAGGCTCATGTAGAGTGGAGATTGTAGAATAACAATGATAATCAAGAAGACGAACAGGGGGTGCTCTTACTCTTGTTGGTCGAGGAGTGGATTCATCAGGCAACTCAGTTTCAATGGAAGAGGGTGCAGGTCCATCATTTGGGAGAGAATCTGAAGGAGAAGCCGTAAGAGTTGAAGTATCTGTCAATGTATCAGAACTAGAAGGAAATAAATCAGAAGATAGATTAGTAAGTAATGGAGATATGGTACGAAAAGGAGATAAGGAAGAAAACATGATATTTTCCCAGAAGATGACATGTCGAGAAACTCGAAGACGATTGGAGACAGGATCCCAACATCTATATCCTTTGTGTTCAATGCCATACCCTAGGAAACAACATAATCGTGCTCGAGGTTGTAACTTATTATGCTCATGAGGTTGAAGTAACACAAAGCAAGCACAACCAAAGACTTTGAGAGAATTATATACTGGTGGAGAACCATATAACCGCTCATAAGGAGAGATGTTAGAGATTGTAAAAGAAGGTATTCTATTGATGACATATATAGCTGTAAGAGCTGCCTCACCCCAAAATTGTGATGGACAAGATGCAGAGAAAAGTAAAGACCGAGTTATATCAAGAATGTGTCGATGTTTTCGTTCTGCTCTACCATTTTGTTGGGAGGTACCTGGACAAGAACGTTGGACAATGGTTCCATGTTGTTTAAGAAATATAGTAAGAGTAGACTCAAGATATTCAGATTCATTATCAGTGCGTAAGATCTTGATGGTTTGAGAAAATTGAGTTTGAACCATTGATGCAAAGTTTTTGTATATTTGAGGTAATTCTGAGCGGTTTTTCATCAGATAAATCCATGTAAAACGGGAGTAGTCATCAATAAACACAACAAAATATTTTGACCCACCCATAGTTGGTGTAGGAGATGGTCCCCAAATATCAGAGTGAATAAGATCAAAGGGAGCATTAGAAATAGAATCATTTGTATTAAAGGATAAAGCCGGTTGTTTTGCAGTTTGACATGAAATACATTGAAGAGATTCATCAGTAACAGAACCTAGTGAACCCGAAGAAATTAAAGAACGAAGTTTATTAAGAGATAGATGACCTAGACGAAGATGCCATAAGTGAAAGGATGAAGGAACAGTAGCAGCACAGTAGAGTGAGGAACGACTAATAGGAATGTGAAGAGAAGTAAGCTCGTATAGACGTCCAACCTTACGGCCTGTCCCAAAGATCTTTCCCGTCTGAGGATCCTGCACACGACATCCAATAGAAGTGAATATTATGTCAAATCCAAGTTCACATAATTGACCAACAGAGATAAGATTTAAGGTAAGTGTAGGGACAAAAAATGTATCAGGTAAATCTAAAAAAGAGTTAGAAAAATGACCAATCTGAGTGGCTGGCATGGTAGAGCCATCAGCTGTATGAATCATTGATGGTGTACTAGGAGCGGATAAAGAAGTAAAAGAATGGGAATTACGAGTCATATGGTTAGAGCAAGCAGAGTCAAAAAACCAAGAAGAAGTACCTGATACGGTAGAAAGTGCAGTATGTTTGTGATTATCAAAAGAAAGAACTTGTTGTAAAAGGGTTTGAAGATCACCAAGAGATATTGTTGGCTGAGAAGAAGAGGTGGTAGTAGCAGAATCCTCAGTGGCAGCAACAGCAGCAGATTGTGAGATATGTCGAGAACCTGTAGCAGAACGATTTTGGGATTGAATGACCTTCTTTGGGCAATTTTCAATAAGATGACCTTTCTCTTTGCAATATCTACATTCAATCATAGGATTAGCAAGGCATCGACTAGAAATATGTCCTCGCTTCTTGCAAAACCTACATTCAACAGTGGGACAATTAGGAAGGATATGACCTGACTTCGATTCCGACAGAAATTTGGAAATTTTGATCCTCGAGTAGTGGTGGCCAATACAACATCACTATGTTGACGTTTGAGTAATCCCAGACGAGTCTCTTCTGATATCAACTCAGAAACTGCAGTTTCAATAGTAGGGAGAGGATGTCGATGAAGCAGAGAAGCTCTAACAGGCTCAAAATCTGATGTTAGAGCCATAAGAAATTGGACCAGACGTCCTTGGTCTCGATATATTGCATATTTACTTGCGTCAGTTGTGCATTGCCAATGGGGTTCAGAGAGAGCAAGTTGATCCCATATTGACTGTATACGGGCAAGAAAATCATTGATTGACTGACCTCGTTCTTGTCGCAAAGAGTGAAGTTCTGTGAGCAATTGATACTGATGAGCCAGATCTGATGTAGTATAGCGACTTGCAAGAAGGTCCCAAACTTCTTTAGCCGTCTCAAAACGACTAAATTGCAGATGAATAGAAGGTGCAGATGTGTTACGAAACCAAGTAAGAATTTGGTGATTTTTGCTATCCCAATCTTCAAGACGGTTACCAAAATCATCATCCGATTCGTCATCAGATTTTATAGGCAATTTGATATCTCCTGTAACATAACGCCATAGCCTCCTTCCCTTAAGAAAACTTCTCATCCCTTGAAACCATGCCTGATAGTTGTATCCATCAAGCATAACTGATATAGGTTGAGAAATATCTAATTTCTCCATAACACGGCAAAAAAGAAAGTGTTTAATTGATAAAATAAAATCAGATCGAACACCTAGTGCTCTGATACCATGTTAGAAAAAGCAGAATAAAGCAGAAAAACTAAGAAAATAAAGAAAAGCAGACTAAGAGAAAATGGTTTGTGTATATTGTATATACAATAGATTGTACAATAACCCTATAAATAGGGTGACTCCATGAGACTAAACCCTAGAAATATAAAAAGAAAGAATACATAGAATATTTACAAGATTGTAAAGAATAAACTAAATAATTACAATATTGGAATTTTAGAAAGTCAATATTCTAAGACTTCTTTAATTTAGAAATCTCCAAAATTTGTTCCCAATACTTGCAATATTAATTCCCAAGATATTTCTAAAAATCTCTTCAATTTAGGAATTGCCAATATTCTTTACATCTTCTTTCATCATGGTTTGGAAGCGACCCATGTAGCTGGATTGGCATTTTTTGTGATAATACTTCCTCTGCGGGTGTTTACAAAATAGACCTTGGGAGCCGTGGCCTCTCTGGTACTCTAGACAAACTGAACTTTTCGTCTTTCCCTAGCCTTCAAAACCTTATCCTGCGTAACAACTCGCTCAATGGATCAATTCCCTCACAAATTGGTAGTCTTTCACAGCTCACCTACCTTGATTTGTCATACAATCGCCTTTCAGGAGCTATTCCTTCTGCAATTGGTCTACTCAAAAACCTTACTCTGGTGAGCTTTTCCAACAATGAAATTAATGGCACAATTCCCCCAGAGTTCGGAAATTTGATCGACCTACAATACGGTTATTTGTACACTAATTTTATAACGGGAGCCATCCCAAAGGAAATAGGAAGCATTACTTCGGTCACTGTTCTTGACTTTAAAGATAATAATCTCACAGGTCAGTCCCGACTTCTATTGGAAATTGTAGCAAGCTGAGTATTCTTTTCCTGCGTAACAATCTTCTTTCAGGATCCATCCCTGAGGAAATAGGAATGCTTACTTCTCTCTCTGATCTTGACTTGTCAAGTAATAATCTAGTAGGTTCAATCCCGGCATCTATAGGCAGCTTGACAGCCTTAAATTTTCTTTACCTTTATTCAAATGACCTTTCTGGATCTATTCCTCCAGAAATTGGGAACCTTACTTCTCTAATTTATCTACAGCTTTTAGCAAACAATCTCCAGGGGTCAATTCCACAGGAAATAGGGAAGCTTATTTCTCTAACTAATCTGAGGCTTGATCGGAACAAATTTGAGGGGTTCATTCCTGCTTCTATAGGAAACTTGGGCAACTTGACCATTTTAGATCTTTCTCAAAATCAACTATCTGGACCAGTCCCTCCACAAATAGGAAAGCTATCTTGAGTCTTTTGGCTTAATGGTAATACTTTCTCTGTACCTTTTGGGTTCCTCTTCATTTTTTACCTTCGTTGACTCGATCTTCCTCGCAGACTATGGCCCTTGCCCGATTTCAAGGTCAGCAGGGGAGACAGATAATAAGCCACTTGGAGGGGCGTCTTTCTGAGTTAACTCATCTGGCTCAAACGTTGGAAAGAGTCCCTATTCTGAAGGAAGAGGTTATGAAGATTGAAAACGCATCTGGTATGCTGCTCAATCAAAAGGAAGAAGAGCTAAACACTTCGATCGAAGTTAGCCCAATATGAGGTACGTCTTCGGTCGGTTGAGAAGTTTGCCAAGCTTCGGGAGGAGTCGCTCCGAGCAACGGAACATAGGATAGCTGAACTCAAGGAGTCCCATGCGAGAGAAGCTTCTATCCACAAAGACTCTCAGCACAGACTGTCCAAGAGACTGAAGTGTGCTGAAGAGATAATCCGTTATATGGGTCCAAGTGATGCCCTGCCTCCAATCAAAGGAGAGGCTGATACTCAAAGCCGGGCTGCATAACTTTCATTTGAGATCCTGTACTCCTCGGCCTTTGTTTGTTTAATGAGAAATTCTTGTTTTTTTGTTGAGGGAAATCGTCTCTCTCTTCTCTGGTTGTAATTCTTATTGTGTTGTCTCAGTAGAGTTAAGGGGACTTAGGTTATTTGCCCAGCAAGGAACTTTTAGATGGGAAGACCATGTTTGCTGGTTCGGAGGACTGCATCTCTTGTCGGCAAAGCGTACGAATGACAAAGATTGAATGGCTGAGGCCTTCCGGACAATATGAAATCTTTAAGCAATGGGCCGCGTCTATCTGCTCGGGAAGTTACATCTGCCATTGATAACGTATACGAGCGATAGGAGCTGGGTGACTAAGACTCTCTGAACGATAGAAAATCTTTAAGTCGTGGCCGTATCCACCCGTCCAGCGAGTTACAACCCCTATTGACGACGCGTATGAACGATAGGAGCTGGGTGACTAAAACCCTCCAAACGATAGAAAATCCTTAAGTCGTGGCCGTGTCCACCCGTCCGGGGAGTTACATCTCTATTGACGACGCGTACGAATGATACGAGCTGGGCGACTAAGGCCTCCGAACAATAGAAAATCTTTAAGTCGTGGGTTGTGTCCACCCGTCCGGAGAGTTACATCCTCTATTGACGACACATACGAATAATAGAAATTGGGTGACTGAGACCCTCCGAACGATAAGAAATTTTTAAGTAATGGGTCGCGTCCATCCGTCCGGGGAGTTACATCCCCTATTGACGATGCGTATGAACAATAGAGACTGGTCGACTAAGGCCCTCCGAACGATAGGAAATTTTTAAGTTGTGGGCCGCATCCACCCGTCCGGAGAGTTACATCCCCTATTGACGATGCGTACGAACGATATGAACTGGGCGACTGAGGTCCTCCGAACGATAGGAAATTTTTAAGTTTTGGGCCGCATCCACCCGTCCAGAGAATTACATCCCCTATTGATGACGCGTACGAACGATAAAAATTGGGCGACTAAGACCCTCTGAACGATAGAAAATCTTTAAGTTGTGGGCCGCATCCACTCGTCCGAAGAGTTACATCCCCTATTGATGATGCGAACGAACGATAGGAATTAGGCGACTGAGGCCCTCCGAATAACAGGAAATCTTTAAGTTGTAAGCCGCGTCCACCCATCCGGATAGTTACATCTCCTATTGACGACACGTACGAATGATAGGAACTAGGTGACTGAGGCCCTCCGACCGATAGAACCTGGTGTGGAGTTGCAAGAAGTCTGTTAAATAAGTGGCTTCCATAGTTCGAGAAGTACCTTTGCAGCTTAGAAAAACACCATCAATAGAATCCAATGACTACTTAGGAGCAGAAGTAGAAGGCTCATGTCCACATTATAGGGTTTCGATTCCCAACGGTGTCCTGAATTTGATCTTCATATGCTTAGTGCTGGGCAAAGCCTCCAAGGCGTTCAGGCCAGATCAACCCAATAAGACATTATAGAGCAAAGGGAGATCCACCACATTGAATATGACGGGGGCCACCGCGTGATTAGGGGGTGGTACGAGGGTGATCGGGAGTGAGATAATACCCTTGGGGTATATCCATTCACCTGAAAGCCCCTTAATTGGGCCTGCATGGGGTTGGAGATCGGCAGAAGTGAACCTCATTCGTCTAAAAGCATCCCGATATAAGAGATTACAGTCGGCTCCTTGATCGACAAAGATCCTTCTAACTTCGAATTACCCGATCTTGGCAGTTATCACAAGGGGATCATACTGACTTGGGTCGACTCCAATTAGATCCTCATCGGTAAAATAGATGACAGACCTCTTTTCCCTTTATCGTTTGTTGGCGCTCGCCGTTAAAATTTCTTACGGTGCAGGGGGAATTGCCTTCGAGCAATAGAAGATTGGCGTGATCAGGCGTATAGCCTCTTCTTCTATTGGTTTGTTGCGGACCTGGAGTATCACCTCATCCCTTCTGTTGGTCGGGGGTCGGGTGGCTTGGTGCTCCTTTATCTGGTCACGTCATAGCAGTTCACACTGGTAATCAGTGGGGGAACTCTTTCCCTCCTGATGATGAACTCCCGTAGCCTTACTTCGAGCACTAAGAACTTTAGTTCGTCTTTCAACTTCTTACAGTCATCCGTCGTGTGACCATAGTCATGGTAAAAATGGCAGTACTTCGTTTTGTCCTTGTTAGAGTTATCTTCAGTCGATCGTGGGGGTCATCAGATGTACGGCTTGTCTCTAATAAAATCTAAGACCCGGCCAAGGGTCTCGTTCAGTGGGATGTTATTGTACCTTCTTAGAGGAGGGGGTTTTGCCTGATTCCTTCGGGGCGGAGACCTCTGGGGTGATTGGTTCCGTTCTTTTCGAACATATTGGTCTTTTCCTATGATCGGATGCTTCAGCGTCCTCGGTAGCAATATACTTTTCAGCTCGAGTATAAAACTCCTAGATGGTAGCAGGGGGTTTCTTCATAATTGACACCTTCATACCGAAAGGTCGTAAGCCTATCAATAACACGGCCAGTGCAATCGAATGATTCAAAGAAGGGACAATCATCATCTCCGCCTTGAACCTTTCCAGGAAATCCCTTAGGGATTTCTCTTTCTTTTGGTGCAGCGATAATAAGGTTGTGGATTTTCTCTTGACTCGCCTGCTTATTACAAAATGTGACTCGAACTACTCGCGTAGTTGAGAGAAAGTCTTTATACTAAATGGTGGGAGAGAATTGAACCAGGTAAGTGTGTTTCCCGAAAGAGTGGTGGGAAAGTACTTACACATGGCTGCGTTGGACATGTCTCTGGAGATCATCACGGTTATGAAATAGGCCACGTGGTCCGAGGATCCGTTATCCCACTATATCTCTCCATGGGGGGTAGAAACACGTTGCGGGGCATAGGCTCTAAGGAGATATTAGGGTCAAATGGTGAAGTATGGTTGTAAGAGGAGATTTGGTCTCCCTGGGGGTTGGCTCGCCTAAGTTCATCGGCAACCAGTCGCTCGATCTGCTTTCGAAGATGATCAGGGACTGGTTTGGAGTTTTTGGATGCTTCACGATGTGGGGGTGATGGTTGTCGCTAGGACGCCTAGATCCCCCGACAGAGGATTGAGCTTCGGGCTTGAGGGCGCGGCTAAAGTCCTCTAATTGCTTACTCATATCCCGGATTTTGGACTCCAGCCTCTCCATCTGGGGGCAACTGACTCGCTCCGGAACATTGGCCACAACTGGTTGGACAGGAACTGCGAGTTGTAAGGCCTGTTCCTAATGAAGTGGGCCAAAGGAGGCCGCTTGATCACGGGTAAGATGATCAGGTGCCGCAGGAGGAGCGGTCTCAGTAAGTGTGGCAATACGCCCTTTGACAAGAGAGGCGGCTTTTGAGGATGCTCTAGTTCTCGAAGCCATGGTTGTCAAGATAACAAAAGCTACTCTAGTCTGTTCCTACAGACGGTGCCAATTTATTGGAGGTGGGTTTTGGCTCAACAGATACCGGCTCCTTACTGACCCGAGTTATCACGCCCCAATTTAACCCCCTCGCCGAGGCTTCCTTGGCGACGGACTACCTAACTCTCGCTAGGACTTGGTAACTTACATGAGTATTACAGAGGTCTCTTATACAGGACAAGGTAGTGAAACATTAGTACTCGAAAGTAATTCATGACAGGGCTCTCTCTACTCGTTTGCCTAATTCTCCTCGACTTCTATTCCTGCAGGGTTTGAAAATAATTTTTTTAGTGTGAGCTTGACAGCTCAGTGAGGTTCGTGTGTGCATGTGAAGAAAATATGCCATTATAAAATCTACGATAACAGTTTCATCAAAAAATCTTTTGAAAAGTTCCTAATGCAGCAGCAATATGCACAAGTAATAATAATACAGTAACATGTAACAGTACAGTACAGATAACAGTTCCCTGACGTTTTATCTCTCCATTACAAGAACAGTCTACTTATCCCTCCCAGGAGATCCATTTCCGGAAAGGCCTATCGGTCTCCCCCACATTAAGTAGACAAATCTCCTATCCATATTAATGGAGTGCTACCAATATATACTTTAATGCTCAACAAAGCCCTTGCTTGCTTGAGCAATCTCATCACATATTTGTTATATAGCAATCACAAACACATACATTGATAAAATAACAGTAGAACATAATAATAATAGTAAAACATGATGGCAATAGAAAATCATGGAATCAATACCAACTCATGGTAGTTATAGAAAATCATGGTAATAGTAGGAAATTATAAAATTAGCAGGAATTCATGATGATTATAGGAAATCATGTTAGATTATGCATAAAGAAATATAGAAATGCAAGGAACACTCACTTTTAAAGGTTGCCCAAAAATCTTCTTTCCTTTTTCTTCCCTTCCTTCTCTTCCTTTCTCTCTTTTTCTCTTTCTCTCTTTCTTTCTCTCTTCCTCACGATTTTTGTGATGGTGTTGGTATGAAGGGGATGGGTATTTATTGTTGTTAAGTGACTATGGATTTTTGACAAGTGTGAAGACACTTGTTCTTTATCTAAACTTACTACCTTTGATTTAAACCAAGTATCCCTCCATGTGGCAACCATAGAAGACATATACATTTGATATCTAACACTTGGCATCCATGTGGTTCAATATGTGCATGACAAGTGTTGGTGGACGGTGTTGTCTTATAGTGGTGGATGGTATTATCTTTTAGTGGTTTATTTAAGTTTTATATATACATTTATATAGTTCTTTATGTTCATGTAATTTTATTTTAGTTTATTCACTTGCTTGTACATAAGGAAATGACCCTGTTTTGGATAAAATAGTTTCAGAATCTAGTCCTTCAAAATAAAGATCGATTCTCTTTTTCAAGAGAAAAATTCGAAAATGTAAATTTTGTTGAATTTTAGTTTCGTAAGCTAATAATCTAGAAAATTTCTAAAAAAAATAGGTTTTCTTTTAATTTGATCATAAAGAATAATTATCAGAACTTTTTCTCCTAAGGTAATCTTATTAATACACAATCAACAATAAGTCATTTCTTGTAATTAGATTAGGGTACGTGACACGAGTGGTTGCTGCCGAAGGGATGTGACACCTGTAAAAAACCGCCAGAGGGTGTTCTGACAAGGAGACTCCGATACTCAAGTTAGAAAGAGCAGTTTTCGTTTGAAAATGAAGAACAAACTAAGAGCTTAGGGAAAGTCATTCCCTGTGAATAGTGTGCCCAGAGTATAAAACCTAGAGTGCATACCTGTTGTGTAGAGCAAAAAGATATTTTATACCCTTTGGAGTTGGACACGGCTGTGATGTTCTAACCCTACCTTCCTTATCGGATTGATCCGGAGATCTCAAGGATTCCATATTTTAAATTGATTGCGATCCTCATCTTTTTGAAAAACTATCGAAATTTAAGGAATATTCATTCCTTAACTACAAAGATCTCAAGATGTTGTTTTTAGTAAGAGATGGCTGTCGCTGGAGTACTTTGACCTTCCTTTTAGATCGTTAGAACCGTTAGCTATCGATCGGTCGCTTGACCGATGAGAGGCCCTTAGGACTCCTTCGATTGAGGGTCTGTTGATTAGATACCCGATCGGGGTAATTAATCTCGCTAACCAAATTCCGTTAAGTTGGTTGGGCGACTAAAACCGTTCGGTTGGCTAAGCGACTAAGACCCTATCATTCGAGATACCTGGGCGACTGAGATCTTTCGGCTGATAGTTGTACTTAAATCTTGACCGATAATTGTCCTTCATGGGCCTTCTGCGTGGGCCTTTCTAGGGCTGACCCACCGGATGCAATTCTGGGACCTTGTCCCATCAAGGATAAAATATTTTTTCACTTAAAACCATAAACATATATCCACTCATAGTGTAAGGGAGGGTACTCACTCCCGGTTTGTCCTACAGCAAGTGTCTGGCCTTGATCGGTTCTAGCTCCTATGAAATATCATTACATAACCAAACTATTAATATTTATCATCTCATAGCAACCCATCAGTCTATCATTCAAAACCGTAACTTTTCTCTCACTCTCGGTGACACAGACTTTCCTCCAAACTAATCTCTCTAATTTCAGTATGTACTTCCAAGTCATGATTATTTAAAGTAAACCCAAGTTAGAAAATGAAGATTACCTAATTTGTTGTCACCATCTTTGCTTCAAACCGAACCACCATCAAACCCTAGATTTTCTCTCATTAGAATATTTCAAATCTTCCCACCAGAGTGAACCTTCTAGAGATTGGGTTATGAGTTTTGGAACCTATAGAATGTGGGTTCTAGTAGTATTTGGATTGATCTTTGGTGGAAACAAGAAGAGAGGGAGAGAATGTGTGAACCGAGAAAGAGATGGAAGAAGAAGAAAAAATGGAGTTTGGCCTTCGTGGGTTCTAATGTCCTACCACTCCTCTTCATTTATAATCCATTTTCTTGAATTTACTTAGTTGTCCTTCTTCACTTCCAATATACACAAGTGCCCAATATGCCCTTGTTGGTAATTTGAAAACTTTTCTCAATGGGTTCAAACACTTAAAATTTTATTTGTAGAGAGATGAGTGATTGGTAATGTGCAGAAAAGTTGAAATAGGAAGTGTCAATTTATAGAAAATAAATTAGAAATATTGATTAAAAAAAAGTCTCTTTGAAAACCCAATGGTCTTGGGTTCAACTCCATCGGCAACCGAACACAATATGATTGGCTGAAGAAAGAAAATGTCATTTGCTGGAGACACAGGCTTACATGGAGATTGAAAAAATAATAATAATAAAACATGAGGTATAATATATTTATATTATACATAAAGAATGAAATGGTTGGATAGTTTAGTGGATAAGTTCTTTTTGGATGGGATAAAGGTTGGAGGTTCAAATCCAAGGGTTGGCATGCACGTAGGAAGGTTGGATAATTTGAAGTGAATTTCATCTCTTGTTCGGTGCACGATGGAGAAGGAATTTATATGTGACTTTCAAGACTTGTTCGGTGCATGCATGTGCTGGAGAGAAATCATGCAATTGGAATATACATTGAGCCGATCACAAACAAATTAGAGTGCACTAGGTACCGATGACAAAGGAAAATAGGGTGGGTGCACTAGGTACCGATGACAAAGGAAAATAGGGTGGCACTGTTTGGTCAAGTCTCATGCAATGCAAGCAAACATGGGTGTTCAATCAAATAAAAGAGGACCACATTGTAATGTTATGCCAATCAGGTAACTGAAGGGCTTCTTTGAAAATGAGGTTTGTGATCGAACGGACTTGCCAATACCTGAAGGGAAATGTAAAGGGCTGTTCGGTCATTGGGGTGTAAGCAATGAATGTGGTTCGGTAAAATAGAAGGTGACCGAAGGAATAAGAGGACAATGTGTTGTTCGGTAAACGAAGAAAATTAGGCGTTCGATAAATGTGTTCGGTCAATGAAGAAAATTGTGACGAGCAGGAGTAGGAGCAAGAAGAAAAGGCACTGATGAGAGTTATTTAAAATTCCAACTTTAAGTGCCAAATATAAATAGTCCAACAGTATCGAAGAGAAATGGAGGATGCCGATTGGAGATTGGAAACGCAATTCAGTCAACAGACCAATGAGAAATAAATATTTAAACATGTCAATGAGGCAAAGATACCAATGGGTTTATAAAGGTGTTCAACACCAGGAATATTGAGAAAGTGTGAAAGTCACTGGTAGGCAGATGCCGATAGGGAGTTCAATTATGACCAACGGTAATATACCGAATGGTAGAAATAAAGAAATGGTCTAGAGATAACAATCTCCGAGGAGCAGTCTCTACCGAACAGGCTAACTCTCTCAAAGACATCAATTATTCACCGAACACTAAATTCAATTTAAAGTCTACTGAATACTATTATTTAGCAACTGAACATTTAAAATTTTAAGAGTCTACCGATCAAGAATCTAAGGAACATCCTGAACAATCCAATGGACAGAATTTCACATTTATATTCAAATAAATTATTTCTCCCACATATTCATTAAATATAAGAATTTTCAAATTTTCCATTTTAGATTGAGTTTTAAAAATTCAAACTTGTCTGGTATTACAATTCTTAACCCCTAAAAAATAAATTTTTTCCTCAAAATTTCATTACCTCATTATTTCTTAAACAGTTGGGGATGTTGTTTCCTCATTGTCTCCTTAGGCTCCCAAGTTATCTCTTCAATATGGTTGTTCTTCTACAGCACCTTAACGATTGGAATCAGCTTGTTTCTCAGACTTTTAACATGTTTCCCCAAATTAGCCACTGGTTGAACCCCAAAATTTAAATCTTCTCTCAACTCAATAGGTGGAGTCTCAAGAACGTGGGAGCGATCTGGCAAGTATTTCTTCAATAGAGAAACATGGAAGACATTATGAATTTTCTCCAACTCTGGGGGTAGTTCTAACCGATAAGCTACCCGTCCAACCCTTCCTATGATCTTGAAGGGATCAATATAACGAGAATTTAACTTCCCTCTTTTTCAAAATCGAATTACCCCTTTCCAAGGAGATACTTTCAAAAATATCATTTCACCGATCCCAAATTCTAACGGTCTTCTCCTCCTATCAGCATAACTCTTTTGTCGATCTTGGGCTGTCTTCATTCTTTCTCGAATCAACTTTACTTTCTCAGTAGTGGCTTCGATCAAATCTATGCTCTCAATTTTCCTTTCTCCAACTTCATCCCAGCACACAAGAGTTCTGCACTTCCGCCCATATAGGGCCTCATATGGTGGCATACCAATACTAACTTGGTAGCTATTATTGTAAACAAATTCTATCAAGGAAAGGTGTCTATCTCAGCTACCTTGAAAGTCCAATACACAAGCTCTAAGCATATCTTCTAGGGTTTGGATAGTGCATTCCGACTGCCCATCGTTTTGGGGGTAAAAGGTGGTACTGAATTTTAATTGAGTACCTAGCGACTCTTGAAATTTTGGCCAAAACCGAGAGGTAAAGCAAGGGTCACGATCAGACACGATCGATATCAGAACCCCATGAAGTCTCACAATCTCATCAATGTATAACTTAGCTAACTTCTCTAAAAAATATGTGTTTTGAGTTGGCAAGAAGTGGGCTGATTTGATGAGAAGATCTACGATCACCCAAATGGCATCATACCTGTTTGGTGTTCGGGGCAAACCGACTACAAAATCCATAGTGACATGCTCCCACTTCCACTCGAGAATTGGCAATGGTTGGAAAGTACCGGCAGGCCTTCGGTGTTCGGTCTTCTCCTGCTGACACACCAAACACTTGGACACAAATTCAGCAATCTCTCTTTTCATTCCAGGCCACCAATAAGTTTCTCTAATCGTTCGGTATATCTTAGTGCTTCCCGGATGCATAGCATATGCTAATGAGTGTGTTTCCTCAAGAATCATCCTTAAGAACACAAATTCTGTTTTTAAACACCAGCATCCCATCCTCTCTAAGTCTAAACTCATCTCCTTCTCCATTATGGACCTTCTCAACTATCACTTTCAATTCCTCATTGACAGCTTGGAGTTCTTAAACACGATCCACCAAAGTTGGCCTTACCCTAAAACTAGCTAGTGATGCACCCTGCTCATCACTTGCTAATTTGACTCCAAGGGTTCGGATGCTAACCAAACATGAAAGATACGAATCTTCATGAGACTCCAAATGAGATAAAGACTTCTGGCTCAAAGCATACACAACTACATTAACCTTGTCGATATGATAATCTATCATCAAATCATAATCTTTAATTAATTCTAACCATCTTCTTTGTCTCAAGTTCAGCTCCTTTTGTGTGAGTCAGTACTTCAAACTCTTGTGATCGGTAAAAATCCTATAAATCTCCCCATACAAATAATGTCTCCAAATCTTCAAGACAAACACAATTGTTGCTAATTCTAAGTCATGAGTAGGATAATTCTCTTCATGTTTCTTTAGTTGACGGGAAACATAGGCAATCACCTTATCATTTTGCATTAACACACATCTCAATCCTTACTTGCTAGCATCACTATAAACCACATATCCACCTCCACTTGATGGAAGAGTAAGGATGGGGGCGGATGTCAACCTCTTTTAGAGCTCTTGAAAACTAGTTTCACACCTATCATCCCACACAAATTTAATTCCCTTTCTTGTTAACTTGGATAATGGAGCTGCAATTTTAGAGAACCCTTTAACAAATCTCCTATAATATCTTGCTAGTCCAAGAAAACTTCTCACCTCTTTTACATTTCCCTATTGTTCCCACTTCAAGATAGCTTCAACTTTCTTTGGATCCACAAATATTCCTTCACCGGTCACCACATGCCCCAAAATCCAATCTCCCTAAGCCAAAATTCACATTTTGAGAATTTAGCATACAATTGCTTCTCCCGAAGGGTTTGTAAAACAATCTTGAGATGTTCTGCATGTTTCTTATCACTCTTTGAATATACCAATATATCATCAATAAACACAATCATAAATCTATCAAGATATGAATGAAATACTCTATTTATCAAATCCATGAAAGTAGCAGGAGCATTTGTTAATCCAAACGGTATCACCAAAATCTCATAGTGTCCATACCAAGTCCTGAAGGCAGTCTTATGTACATCGCTCTCCTTGATCCTCAACTGATGATATCCTGATCTCAAATCAATCTTTGAGAACACACATGCATCTTGAAGTTGGTCAAAAAGATCATCAATTCTCAGAAGTGGGTACTTGTTCTTAATAGTGACTCTATTAAATTGCCGGTAATTAATACATAGCCAAAAAGTATCATCTTTCTTCTTTACAAACAAGACAGGTGCACCCCAAGGAGATGAACTTGGTCAGATAAATCCTTTATCTAGCAACTCTTGAAGTTGCACTTTTAACTCCTTCAACTCTACAGGTGCCATCTTATAGGGTGGAATGGAAATGGATACAATGTCGGGGAGTAAATCTATAGTGAAATCAAACCCCCGGTCTGGAGGTAAACCAGGTAGCTCTTCCGGAAAAACATCCGGAAACTCCTTCACTACAAGGATGTTATCTAGTGTGGGACTCCCTTTAGTTGTGTCAATAATATGGGCTAAATATGCTTCACAACCTTTATACATCAGCCTATGAGCTTCTATTGCCAAGATTACACAGGTCGGTATTACTCGATGTTCACCGGTAAGACAAATGTTGAGTGTCTGGGTTTCTGGAACTCTACTTCCTTAGTAAAACAATTCACAAATGCCTGATGGAGGTGTAACCAATCAATTCCCATAATAGTATGAAAATCCTTCATCTCTAAGGGAATCAAGTCTGCCTCAAGAATCATTTCTCCTACTATGACATCACAACCCCTGTGAACTGTATCTCTAACTAGCTGTTCACCCAAAGGAGTAATCAACAACAGCTTTTTCTCAAGTAGTCATAAGTCTATCGGCATGTCTAGCAAAACTTGAACTAATTAAGGAATTATTGGACCCTGTATCAACAAGTATGCGGGCATCGATACCAAAGATTTTCATTATACCTAATAATATAACCATCAAGTATTCATTAGTCCAATCTTATAACACACATCTCATGTATTATCACTATGGCATTTCATCAATTTACGTATATAGGTACGAATCATCCTAAACTTTCAACTAGAATAGTTAATAACATCCCAAATCATGGAATTATCAATAATATGCCTTTCTAAATAACTGAATTTGGGATCAAGTAAATTTACTTGTAACAACATCTAGGTTGTTCTGTGCCTCTTCATTAGTCATTGCGTAGATCCTAGTTTGTATTCGGGGTTGAGGTTGTTGGGGACGCTGAGGAGGAACGGCTACCGTGTTGCTCCCAGTTCCCATCTATGGAGCAGTACTAGCCGATGGTGTAGGGATGTTTAATGGGCCACTCCTATGGCCACTTGTGTGATCACGACTTGATGGACCTCCATACCTACTCAGACCCAATTCAGGACAAGCATTGCGAAAATGTCTCATTCTCCCACATTGGTAACACTTTGAAGGTTCAAGACATGGTTCGGGACATGGTCCGGGATGATGATTCTTGTAATTCCAGCAGGGTTCTCTCTTTGGCCCCACTAACCTGCTCTCGAACATGGCACTGGAAGTGGGAGTGTCAAATTTAGGGAATTGTTGGCCTCTCGAAGAGCCAACAAAACCTGAATCCGAAACACTATTGTAGGAGCTCGTGTGACTACTCTTATTGGAGCCTTGACTTCCAAAGAATCTAGACTTTCTCTTCTTATCATGGCTTTCTCTAACCCTTCCTCTCTCAATAACCATATTCTTGGCCCTAAAGGCTAACTCCAACACATATTGGAATTTGTAACCCTTGGTTATTGCTTTTCCTTTATATTTAGATTCAACCCTGATTCGAATTTCGTACACAATGACTGCTCGGAGTTCACAAACTCTGGAACATATGTAGCCAACTCCCTTGGCTCCGTCTCATACTCTGCTACCGTTTTGTTTCCCTGGACTAACTTGAAAAATTCTTCCCTTTTCTAATCCCTATAGAATCGAGTGTAATATTTCTCCTCAAAGGCTCTAAGGATTTCTCCCTAAGTAGGAGGAGTGGATGTCCTACCCTTCACATTTTTCCACCAGGTTCGAGCACCCTTATCTAATAATTTTACGGCAACCCATAGTTTCATCTCATCATCTAACCTCAGGTCGGATATGGTCTCTTGAATTCGACCAATCCATTCCTTGGCCACTGAGGCATTACAAGTACCTGAGAAAGTTTCACATCCCAATTGTCTTGCCTCTTTAATCAACTTTGATAACTCAACGGAAAGACGGTCAGTTGATGTAACAACCGGAGGCGTGGGTGTCACTAGAACACTTGGTGTGACTGCCGGCATTAGAGGAGAAACCGGTGGAGGAATGGAGGTTTGGTGCGGAGCTTGGTAATGTGCTCCGTAGGTGCTCCACCACTCCATTACTTGTTAGAGGGCAGCTATAGGAAGAGCAGGAATCCCGGTTGAAGGAGCTAGGTGTGTAGACATCAGAGGAGGCGCATGTGAAGACAATGCAGCCTCTGGTTGGGAAGGTGGAGTCAGAGGAATCTCATTCAGGTTCCTCGTTCTTCTCCTAGGAGGCATAGTTCTATAAAAGAAAATCTAGTCTTAGCAAATGTAATAGGAATTTAACAAGATGCTTAACCCCCTAAAAAAATGATGTTCTTAACTCCCTAGGACCCATAGGAGACATTTAAAATCATTTGGAATACTTCAAATATCAAGTTTTCTCAAATGGGTTTTGAAAACCATTGAAGACCTTCAAAATACTTGGGAATCTTTTCAATTGTTTTAAAACATTTTCAAATCGTGAGCCTAAATTCTGATACCAATAAAATTGTCATGCCCCAACCCGCAGATCCGAGCACGTGACAAGCACCGCGCTACCCTGAATACGTGTGAGATTCACCACGTACTCCAAGACATCGCAAGGTATTCAAAATACTAAAATAAAACCATAAGTCATTACGGCCATCAACCAAACAGATCACAATTTCCTCTGTAGGAATAAAAAACAGGACTAGTAATGATTCCCAAGTAAATTTCGTAAGAAAAGAAAATTAAGAGTCCTCAATAAGCATTTACATGTAACCAAATCCATCCGGTATCAAAATACAGAGTTAGATAAGTTGACAATTAAAATTTTTATACAAAATGCCCTCCTTGGGTCAACTATCAATACCTCCAAAACAAAAGCAGGTCTATTCCCCAAACAAGTCTCAAACAGGAGTCCTCCCAAAATCCGGCTCTAAATGACTTCGTGAAATGACTAAACTTCCTCTGTAAAATAGAGAGGGAGGGGTGAGTATAGAAATACCCAGTGAATGCATAACATGGTATGATAATAAATGATTGGTGATTGTAGACATACCAAATGTTTTTCTCAAAATCATACGATCACAACAATAAATCTCAATATAAACAAGATCTCAACAATTCATGGTGTATAATTCATATACATCCAGTCATCACAACTTGTTTTCCAAAAATACAGGGTTACCAAAATCTTTCCACCAAAAGCTTGGCCCTGACCAATAGTGGAATCGCCAAGGGATTCTCATCAATATCAATCAATCATACACAATACCCCTTTCATTGGCTTTGGCTCAGGCCTCCCCTGGTTTTGGCTCACAACGTCAGTGAGGAATTTATATGTGAATTTCAAGACTTGTTCGGTGCATGCATGTGCTAGAGAGAAATCATGCAATTGGAATATACATTAAGCCGATCACATATAAATTAGAGTGCAGTAGGTACCGATACAAAGGAAAATAGGGTGGGTGCACTAGGTACAGATGACAGAGGAAAATAGGGTGGTGCTGTTCGATCAAGTCTCATGCAGTGCAAGCAAACATGGGTGTTCGGTCAAATAAAAGAGGACCACTTTGCAATGTTGTGCCTATCAGGTAACCGAAGGGCATCTTTGAAAATGAGGTTTGTGACCGAACGGACTTGCCAATACCTGAAGGAAAATGTAATGGGCTATTCGGTCATTGGAGTGTAAGCAATGAATGTTGTTCAGTGAAATGGAAGGTGACCGAAGCAATAAGAGGACAATGTGTTGTTCGGTAAATGAAGAAAATTAGGCGTTCGATAAATGTGTTCAATCAATGAAGAAAATTGTGTTGAACACGTGTAGGAGCAAGAAGGAAAGGCACTGATGAGAGTTATTGAAAATTTCCAACTTCAAGTACCTAATATAAATTGCCCAACAGTATCGAAGAGAAATGGAGGATGCTGATTGGAGATTGGAAATGCTATTCGGTCAACAAACCGATGAGAAATACATATTTAAACATGTCAGTGAGACAAAGATACCGGTAGGTCTATGAAAGTGTTCAACACCAGGAATATTGAGAAACATGTGAAAGTCACTGGTAGGTAGATACCGATACGGAGTTCAATTATTATCGATGGTAATATACCAAACGGTAGAAATAAAGAAATGGCCTAAAGATAATAACCTCCCGAAGCAATCTCCACCGAACAGGCTAACTCTCTCAAAGATATCAATTATTCATCGAACACTAAATTCAATTTAAAATCTATTGAATACTATTATTTAGCAACCGAACATTTAAAATTTTAAGAGTCTATCCATCAAGAGTCTAAGGAACATCCTGAACAACCCAAGGGACAGAGTTTCACATTTATATTCAAATAAATTATTTCTCCAACATATTCATTAAATATAAAAATTTTCAAATTTTCCATTTTAGATTGAGTTTCAAAATTCAGACTTGTCTGGTATTACATTTATTGTCAGTGTTTGATTACTACGCCTATGTTATATATCTCGAGATAAATTAATTGAAACAACATGTCACTAAAATGATCTCTGTCATGAAAATTAATTTATTTTGGATATAAAAAGTTATGTATATACAAATCATGTGAGTACCGATCGGTCCAAATGAAGGTCTGTATTTATCAGAATTTCATGTACACATTATGGTGATAAATGCATGATAATTATTCGGTTTTACATGTAATCAATTTATCAGCATAAAGGAAGATAATTTATTGATATGTTCTTATTGTCAGTATTTGATTACTACACCAAGATACGACTTACAAGTTAATTATTTTGTCTAAAAATGAAATGTTAATGGAGTGACTGATATCTTATGATGGGAATTATTCATATTTAAATTTATTTGGTTTTAAAGTTCTATGTGAGCATATATGAATTATTGTTCTCCGTTTGACAGTTAGTACTATTCCTACCAATATTAATACCCAACTTAGGTTGATTTTTAAATTTAATGGTTTGTATTTCAAGTTTGGATTTAAACTTTGCGCTAAAGACTGATTTTCCTCACCACTTATAGATAAGAGTACCTCTGAAAAGAAGGGCAAAAAAGGTGAAAGATGTTGAATCATATGTGTTTACTGATGATAAAGTGGACCATCATAGAAATATTCAAAGGCACTATGTCTAAGTCAGTTATGACGGCTAAATATTTTCTTATGAATGTTGAGAAATAAACTATTATGAATGAAATGGTTACTGATAAACTCTTGACAAATCCTATCTCTATGTAGTATAATAGTTAAGAATATTTGACTACTAAGGACAAAAGAAAAGGAAAAAAAAGGGAAGCAGGATAAAATGCTACAAGTATAGCATCACAAAACAAGCAACAAAAGACATTGACTAAATTGGGAAGTAATGGTTACTTTTTCTGTGGTGCTGAAGGGTAAAGAAAAAGAGAATGTACCAACTACTACACTTGATGTAATAAGAAATGTATATTTCTTATTTTGATTTATTATGAGATTAATTTAATTTTGGTAACAAGACACACTTGATTGTTAGATTTCGCTACTGCTATTCACATCAGTGTGTCTATATAGAGCTTCCTAAATTATTGATCGTTAGTTGATAGTGAAAGATACATCTACATGGGCGATGACAATAAAGTTTCAATTATAGAAATAGAAATGTTTAGATTATCATTAAAAACTGATTTCTATTTAGATCTTAATAAAACTTTTGTTGTTCCATCTTTTAGATGAAATTTGATTTTCATTTTTCTGTTGGACAGATCAAATTTTACATGTTCTTTCAGAAATAGAAAAATTGATTGTTTCTTAAGTCCAAATAGGCTGGTTCCAGTTCTTTATCAGAATTTGATAATCTATATTAGATTAATATTGTTATTTCATTTAATGAATCCCTACAATATAGTACTCAAAGTATACAATTTTTGTTAACCAATGAGAATCTCTCTCCATTATAGCACAAGAGATTGGATAATATTTCCAAATAGAAAATAGGGAGACTTGTGTCAAAAGAAATTCTTGATTTTTTTGATTTCACAAATTTTGATATTTGTATAAATTGTATAAAAGGGGAAAACAAATCAACAAAAGGGGATTGAAGCCAATAGGATTTCAAATATCTTAAAACTGATATATACAGATATCTATGGGTTATTTCTTTTGGTTTTTATAATGGTCAAATATATTTTATCATGTTTATAACTAAAGCAAGTACCGAAATCCCCTAAGTATTTTAAACCGGTACACATCCTAGTCTAAAGCATCTGCACATTTAGGGTTGTCCAACTAAGGTTAAATCTAGTAGACCTAATAAATGAAGACTGGACATCGGGATAATTAGTTGTTATTTAGTAGGGTACTCTAAATTGTTTAAGTGATATTAATTTTATGATCTCACAAATAAGATCTTTTTTGAGACAAGAAGTGTCTGATTCTTTGAGAATATTAAGTTTACTGAGGGAGATATGGTTAGAGATATTGTCTTCTAAGAAAAATATGTCGATATTCTCATAAGTGTTATTAGACAATGTTGAAGAACCCTCCATTCCAGAAGAACAAATTCAACAACCTCTAGAAACGATTCCGTGAAGGAAGAGATAAAGTTCATACAGGCATCCCGACAATATTATTACAAATTTCATCATGTTAAGTTTTGAGATAAATTTGGTTGATAATTGTGTATATCACAAGTTCTGTGAGAGCAGGTACTCAGAAGATACCCTTATCGTTAAGGAAGACAAATTTAGTCTCAATTAGTGTCTCAAGAATGATCTTAAATATGAAAAAGTGTAGAAGATTCTTTATGCATTAATTGTATGGAGTCTGATATATGTTTAGATCTGTACACGTTTGGATATTGCGTATATTATAGAAATATTAGGCAGAAATTTAAAAAAATCGAGAATAGAATATTGGAAAGTAGTCAACTGGATATTGCAATATTTACTGAGAACAAAATAACACATGCTAACATATTGGAAGTCAGATCAGTTTGAGATCATTCGGAATACTGATTCCGATTTTGTGGCATGCCAAATTAGTATAAAGGCTACAACATGCTGCATGCTAGCAGGAGGAACCATTTTTGGAAGAGTGTTAAATAATCTCTTATAGCCTCTTCTATTATGGAGGTGAAATTCATAGCGTGTTATGAGACATGCAATTATGAAATATGACTATGAAACTTTGTCATGGAACTATGAATAGTGGATGGTATTGACAGATCACTCAGATTATTGAATGACAATAGTTCGATAGTCTTATATTTCATTTAAGGAAATAATTCAGAGTAAACAGTTGTCTATAAAATACGTTGGTACAAACTCCATAATTACGGATCTGTTTATTAAGGGTTGCCACCCAAAAGTTTCATGTATACATTACTCATATGGGTATCATATCGTTTCAGAATATTCAGTTTCAATGAGAGTTTGTGATTTTAAATGCTGATTTAATATAGACATTTTTTATTTCAATTTAAGGTGTTTTTGAGGTAATTTTTCACAGAAAAAAGGATTCAGTTTTAAATCACATTTTGATATTAAATATGATTGGTCTCACTAAAGAGAATCAGTGAGAAATAGGTATGTTAAAAATCACATTGCATGACATTTTCATACTACGCATCATATCATAATCCATCTCATTTAGTTATATCAATTACATGACTATTGAGGGTTAAGTTACAAAAGAAATGTAACAAAAACTGTCTTAATCCTAAGTTGATATAATTGATGGACAGGATTGATTAGAAATTCATTTCAGTATTGACAGAAAAGTTGAGCTCATTCAATTATATTGTAATTGCATAATTATGAGATTTCACATATTGTCCAAGTGGGAGATTATTGGATCATTAATCTAACATTGAGTTTATATGTAAAATAATTATGTAATATATACTGTCATTTAAGATAAACTTCCGAATGTTATTCAAGAGTAAACGTCAAATTAAACATTGATATTAAAATATGATAAACAAAAGGTGAATTGTAGAGTTAAAAGAAAAACAAAATGAATTTGTCAACTTTTTAACATTCAAGAAAATGGATGGTATTACTTTTATCATACCATTTGAACTATATCCAAAGGTAAATATCAAATCCTGGATTAGTATTAAAAGTGATATATAAAAGGGTAAATTGTAGAGTGGGAAGAAAAATAATATTATATCCAATAGCTACTGGCACTTTTGGCAATACCTAACATTGCTGGAATATGGATGGTATCAATTTTATAATAACAATTTCTAAACAATATTCAATAGTACATATCAAATTTAGCTTTATATTAAATATGACATATAGAAGGTGAACCATAAAGTTGTCAACCCTTAACATTGTTAGAAATTAAATGGTATCACGCCAACTTTTGAATAGTATTTGAAGGTAAAGATCAAATTTAGCATTGATATTAAATATATATATATTTTGGTTTCACATATAGTATCCGGAGTTTCTCTCCAACTAATTCGGATCTACCTACTGTCGGATCCTTTTCGGGGAGAGATCTTCCAACGTGATTTTGTTTGTACCCATGGGGAGTCAAACTCACGATCATGATTAAGAGAACTCAGATCCGTTCCAACTGAGCCAATCAACGTTAGTGCGTTGATATTAAATATGACATATAAAAGGTGAAGCGTTGAATTTGAAGAATATTCATATTAAATTCAATAGCAAACTATGTTAGGATGCAGCGCTTCTAAGCACAAAAATGACTCAAAACAGGAAAAGCCAAAAATTTAAAAAATTTGGAAAAAAAACTGATTATCTCAGGTCGTGTGTTTCTATTCGCCTCCAACGACTGCAATTGTACTAAAATGAATCTTTCGACTACAAAAATGTTCTAAACCCCTCAAATTCACTCACTTGATGGGTTGGGATTACAGAATTTGGACTTAACGATCCTCTACATTGGGTAGGGATATTTATCATAGTATTTTAAAAATCGAATCGAATCGGCCAGTCCAATCGAGAACCAGACTAACAGCTGATCTGGGCTTCATCACAAAATCGGGTTTTGAAAAACCGGTCAAGATCGGTCAAACCTGTATTAAACTGGAGGAACAGGATTGAATCGGCCCAGTCCAACGGATTTTCTGAGTATCAAAAATGTATAAAAATATTGCAGCCACCTGTATTCAAACCTAAGAAGATGATGACAACACACATAACCTGCAACATTAGGCCACGTGTTGTTACTGTTTGATTGCATTATAATGTATATTTATTTATAATTTCATGATAATAGTTTTTTATTTTAAAATTTTTTCATACTCTAAATATTATATTCGCACCCATAAAAAATGTCTCAATTCTTTATTTTAAAATAAAAATTAAAAATTAAAAACTATAAATAGTGAGATGACATTTTTCATATAATTTGGCTTAATTAAATTAAATTATAGTTTATGATAATTCTAAATTTTAAAATTCAGAATATGAATTTTATATTGTTATATCAGTTTTAGATTGTTAAATTAAAATTCATAAACATTATTTTTACTTGTTTACTTTGAAAAATTAGAATGATATTTTGATACTATTATCTGAATTTAAAATTTTTCAATTGAAATTATTACAATAGACAATAAGTTGAGTTAAAAATTTAATGAACATGACTGGTTACTCATTTAATGGCATGTTCTTATATTCATATGTTGTTAATGGAACAAATTCATTTTTTTATAGAGATATATGGATTTTCTTCTATTTTCAAATATATAATATACAAATTATATATAATATCATGATGATATCATCCAGTTCGCAAAACGGTCCGACCAATGAACTAATGAACCGATAGGTTGGCCAAGTCATCTATCAGTTTGGTTTTAAAAACATTGATTTATAGGTGTTGCTACCATCAAATAGCTTTAAACCCCTTGAATGTTTCTAAAAAATCATTGGTGGACCATTTAGGAAAGTCATTGATGCATAGAAATGTCAGTAGGAGTTAGAATAGGTCACTAACCCATGGTCCAAAAATCTTCCATTTCTACACCAACGTCTAGTCATGTTTCTCACAATCCCACTTTGCCCATCAGCCGACTTGGTGACTGTTTCCAAGTCATAAACTTATGAAAATAGAGTACATGAGTCGCGACGATAAGTCCCCTTAACAATCGAGTATTATCATCTGTGTACTACAATATCCGCTATTTTCTAATTTTATGGCAATTTTTATTTTATAAATAAACCCTATGTTTATCCAAGATCCAATTAAATGAATTTATCTCAAAAAAAATATGTGCATATTTACTAGGTAGCATGCCTTTAGTTAAGACATCAGTTAACATACATTCAGTGCTAGTATATTGAATTACAACTTTATTTTTAAAATCACGTTTCCTAATAGCTAAGTATTTTATGTCAATATACTTATTTCGACTTCCACTCTTATTCTTCCAAGTTAAGTGTACATAACTGAATAATCACAATATATGTATATTGGCTTAAGTATAGAGTCCAGAATCCTAAGTCGGATATAAAACTCTTAAACCACACTGCTCGTGACGTAACCTCAAAATACGCCATAAACTCTACTTCCATTGTAAAAGTCATAATTAATGTCTATTTAGCACTCCTCTACAATACAGTTCCATCAGTCATCACAAAAATGTAACCTAATGTTAACTTTCTAGAATCAACACAACTGGCAATGTCGAATCTGAGTATCTAACCACTTCCAAGTTGTTGGTCCTTTTATGTATAAGCATGTAATTCTTGAGGCCTTAAAAGTACTTCAACACCTTCTTTGTAGTTTTTCAATGTTCCAAACCTGGTTTATTTTGATATCTTCCTAACATCCCCACACTATGTGCTGTATAAGGCCTTGTACAAATTTGTAAATACATAAGACTTCCAACCACAGAAACATATGGGATGTTAGATACCTGTTCCCTTTCCATTTCAATCTTGGGGCATTGGTCTAAGTTGAACCTGTCACCTTTAACTATGGAAGCTATACTTAGTAAACAGTTCTCCATTCTGTATCTCTTAAAACTTTATTGATATAGGTTTTTTGAGATAAACTCAAAATTTAATGCAATCTATCTCGACATATCTTAATACAAATGACATAAGATGTATCCCTAAATCTTCCATATCAAAGCTCTTAGACAAAAATTGTTTCATCTCATATAGCATTCCCTTGTCTTTGGTGGCAAATAATATATCATCCACATATAGCATAAGAAAACAAAATTTACTCCCACTAACCTTCAAATATATACATTGATCCGTAATATTCTCTGCAAAATCAAATGAAAAGACAACATCATGAAACTTGAAATACCATTGGTAGGAGGTTTGTTTCAATCCATATATGGATTTATTAAGCTTGCACACTAAGTGCTCACCAACACTAGAGGAAAAACCTTCAGGTTGATGCATATAAACCTCTTCCTCTATCTCCCCAATCAAAAATATTGTTTTCATATCCATTTATTCCAACTTGAGATCAAATTGTGCAACAAGTGCCAAAATAATGTGGAGGGAATCTTTCTTAGTTATAGGAGAGAAAGTCTCTAAGTAGTTAATTCCTTCACTTCGACTGAATAATTTAGTAATGAGTCTGATCTTGTATTTCTCAATATTGTCAAATGAGTCTATTTAGTTTTGTAAACCCATTTACAACCAATGGGTTTAACCCCATTAAACAACTCAACAAAATCTCAAACTTCATTGTTCCTCATGGCGTCCATCTCCTCTTTCGTGGCAGATAGCCATAAGCTTGAATCCTTAGAGTTCATGGCTTATGAAAACGTTTTGAGGTCATCTATGACTCCAATGTTATACTTAGATTTTTGGAGATAGACTGCATAATGACAAGGAGTGGCTAGCCTTTTAACTCAAGTGGATCTCCTAAGTTTTGGCTCAACATACATGGAAGTGAAGACTGTCCAACCTAATCTATCTCAATGTTAACACTTTTGTCAAATTTCGTGACTATCACTATGGTTAATGCCCATGGGCTCTTAAGGAACATTTTATATGGCAATCACCTTGGTAATGGAATTGGAAGGTACACTCCATAGATTCTTTTCAGGAGTTAAGTTGAAAAAATGATCTTTCTCATTGACCAAGTCATTTTCTATAAACTTAACATTTCTAGTTTCTACAAATCTAGTATTGTAGGATGGACAATATGACTGGCATCTTTTAGATCTATCTGCATAATCGAAAAAGTAACCACTTGTGGTTCTTGGATCTAGTTTTTTTTCATATGGATTGTAAACTCTTATCTCTAACGAATATCCCTAAATGTGTACATATTTTAAACTAAATTTCCAACCTTTGAATATATCAAATCGTGCTTTGTTAACCGCCTTGGATGGAATCCTGTCTAAAATGTACACTATCATCTTAAGAGATTCAGTCTACAAGAATTTAGCTAACTTAGAGCTTAACATCATGCTCCTTAACATAGCAAGCAAAGTCCTATTTCTTTTTCTACTACACCATTCTGGTCAAGTGAACCAGACATGGTGTATTGGGTAACTATCCTATTCTATTGAAGTAACTTAACAAATAAAACTGGTGATTGTCCATCCTTTGTCCGTCTCCCATAATATTATCTACCTCTATCTAATTTCATGATCTTTATTTGCTTTTAACATTGCTTCTCTACCTCATCCTTAAAGACTTTAAAGGCACTAGATGCTCGTCTTTACTACGAAATAGGTGGAGATATATGTATCATAAGTAATCATTTATAAATAAGATGAAACAATTCTAACCATACAAGTTCGTACCTGGAGTACAAATATTTGTATGTATGATCTCAAGTAAGTTTGAACTCCTCTTAGCACCTTTATGTGACTTATTGGTCAGCTTACTCTTAATGCAATCCACACAAGTCTCAAAATCATTAAAATTTAGGGTATCAAGTATCTCATCCTTTACTAACCTTTCTACCCTCTTAATGGAGATATATCATAATCTCTGGTACCATAACATAAAAGAATTTTCCTCATTGACACATCTTTTAGTTTCTTCATTGTTGTATTTAAACAAGTACTATTTTGTAAATAAATACTATAGTTCATCCAATAATAAACCAGTACCAATAAGATATATTTAAAACCAAAGTTATTTTCTTGCTTAATTGAAAAGAGTAACCATATTGTACAAGTTTTGAAATGCAAATTTATTTTATAGAAAATTTAGGTATATAAAACACTCTTTCCAATCTCAAGACATGCCTGCTACTTAATGTGAGCTCACAATCTCCAATGGCCTTCACTTAATAGCTCATCTTATTGCTGAATAGATAAGCTACTCATGATCCACTGATTTTCTTAAATTTTACAAGTCCTACAATACATTTATAATGTGAATTGTACAAACAGAATCGATCCAATATGTGTCATGAGAAATCTTAGTCATACGAGACTCATAATAAACAAGTGAGATTTCCGTACCTATTAAATTCAAGCCATCACTGATACTTGACACAATCCTTCATGTGTCCTTTATTTTTGTAGAAAAATATTTGGATTCTTTCTTGATGTCAGGAGTAAATTCATGGTCTCCCATGAATCAGGTAAAAACTAGATCACACCCAACACTTGAATCTCATCCGAAATAGGCTCGCCCACATTTCTTAGCCCGTTGATCATACTCGACATTTGTATAAAATATTGTTTCATTGTATAATCAACCATTTTCTTATAAGTAATACACTTATAAGTCTCATTCTCATCTTAGGAGCTGATAGAGCACCATAATGCTTTTTTAGGGTGAGTCAAATTGACACAACTGTAAAATATTGCTTATAGACCGAGATCATATCATCATACATACCACTGATCAGGATTGCCCTAGTGTGGCTATCCTTATTTTCCATACACGATAAACCTCCTTATCCTATCTTACCTGAGGGGTGCTACCCTCCCTGGGGTCCATCATCTCATACCTCAGAATCTTAGATAGATTCTGTTCCTCAAAAACAAACTAAATCTTCCAGTGTTAAACGTCATAATTGTCACTATTTAGTTCATTCCCCTTGCAAAGATCTAAAACAACAATTTTCGATGTAGCCATAGTCTCTAGTATACAAAAAAGAGGGTTGTTAATGACTTATTGATACTTATTCTTATATTTTATACACCATTCAAATTAACAGATACAAAATAACTCGAATGTGAACTCCAAAGCGAACAAATGGATCAACAGACCCATCCACCACACCCTGGAGTCGCATCTCACCACTTGTATTTGGACTCGGTATACAAAAACACATAAAAAGTCACAAATAATGATGTGAGGCCCTTAAAAAACTGGAAAAAAAAAATCAATTTGGAATGACCTGATGCGCCGCTAAAAGTCCCACACGTCGCCACTCGTAGGCAGCATGCTACCACACACCTATATGTACTGGCAAAAAGTTGCTGCATGCGCCAAACATGCTCGCATCTGGCATGCGAGCTCACGCATGCCTTAGGTTATGTCCCGGGTCGGTCATGGGTCGAATTAACCCGAACCGCTCCCGACCTGTCATGCGCCTCATTGCATGTGACATCCACGTGCCTACTCCCACAGGTGTCACGTGTGCATGCCACGTGCCTACAGGTCTGGGCCGAGTCTTTTCTGCCTGACTTTCTACAACCGGGTCTTTGTGAGCCAACTGCTGAAAAAGGCTTTTTAGACCACCTTTTGACATGAATTTCAATTGGAAATTACAATTTAACTTCCAAAATTATCTTAAACACAGTTTATTGGAAGATTTAAGCCCTAGCTCGGCGATTTAAACATTCCCATCGCGGCCAATGAAGAAATTCACATTCTGACAACCAAATCATACAATTAATATATCAAAATTGTAGATCAAAATATGAGGAACAATGTAGACCATTTTCACAAATCAATTCGTCCTCTAACTTGACAAATCTAAGGTTTTTGGTCGGTACAATTGAAAACTTCAACAAAACTTTTTATGGCCTAAACATGCTTCTAAAATTAAATAAAAATCATATTCATGATCCATGGGTTATGGGTAATTTCGTGGTATCTTCAAATTTATGAAATTTATTCCTGATCCAGACCCTAAATTTTTACCCTACACATTTTATATCCAAAAAATCCAAAAAACGTTTTAATAAATCAAAATATACTCTAATACCAATATTAGATTTATTCTCAATATACAAAAACATGGAATTCATGAAAATAAATAAATCAGAATTTTGGAATAAATATCTCGATGTGTAGGTTTTCAAAGATCCGTAACTGCAAACTCTCGAATAAATCACTTGGCCAGGATGGTGATCACGTAATATGAACCACCATCACAATGCCATGATACCTCAACTCAAAATCTGATGAATCCAATGATGGAGAAAATTTCCTGTTCGAAATTTTCTTGATACTCTCAATTATTTCTCACTTTGGAAATTAATCTCTAGTGAATGTATCTCTCACAATCACTCTTTGTCTCAACAATGTACAGAGAACTCACATACATTCTAAACTCAAAATTTAGAAAATTAACTTAAATACAAAGTTCTTACAAAAGAGAGAGAAACATGGGAGGTTAAGAGATCATGGGTTAACCACCACCTATTACCCTTTTAATTTAAATTCAAATTTAAATTTTAACTCCAGGTAAAGCCCCTCATGGCATATTTTACCAACATAATACAATGTGATATAAGAAATTTTAAAGAATTTCAATGTAAAAATTAATGTCCCTTTACTGAAATTTTGCATAATGTTCTTTCCTAATACTGAATTCTCCTATACTTGAATCCATTATAAACTTCATAACAATTTCTTTTTCAATATATTCATATAACTATAGTTCAATTAGTACCGTCCCCCTTCCTTTTAGAGATCTTAAGTTCGAATCTCCCCAATATAATATGTATATGTATATATCCCCACACAACTATTTAGAACTTGGTCTTACATTCCGTCTTAAAATTTAGTCATAATAAAGATAAATATAAAAAAATTAGAATGACACTTAATAAAGTATATAAACATGAACAAAAGGCCACAATATCATACTAAATTATTTGATAAGAATGGAAAAGTAAATTAATTGTTAATTTCAATTAAATAATAGATGTGAGTCTACAAAAGAGGAAATATTTAAAGAAAAAGGGAAATTTTGTGAAGATATCAGCTCTTATACAATATCCATGGGAACGGGCTTGAAAATTAGGGCAACGGGAACCGAACCTTCACATGAAATCATATGATCATCGAATTTCATCGGTACGTAACTATTGATTAATTAACCTTAGAATTTAGAATTACGTAATAGATGAAACAAGCAATACATCTAAGTTTTGAACTATAAATTTTTTGGTTTTCAAATACTAGAGATTTTTAGATTCAAAATGCGTATTAATACTAATAGACGTTTGACTATTTATTCATTATTCAATGGTAATAGATCATTTTTTATTTTAATAAGAATTAATAATTATTAAATAGAGATTCAATTATTATAAGCTTTAAAATTATAAAATGACCCACATATGTCATTGTCTCTTTTACTTGAATATATATATATATATATATATATATATATTGTTTGAGGAAGAATTAATTCCCATAAAAATCATAGAAAAATTCATATGGTGTGGGCTAACGACTAGATTTTAATTCACGTATTTTTTTTTTTTTTTAAAAAAAAGTCAACTTATGACATCATGTGAAGCAATATGGGAGTGGGACTCCTAACGTGAGCAAACAAAATGTGGGTAAAGGAAATTTATGTGTTGACTTTTATGTTGGATGAAATGATGGAGGTAAATTTTGTAGAATAGAAATATTTAACTTGAGATTTAAATCAGGTAATGGACAAATGGATAATAAATATATATTTAAAAAAATTACTTAAGGGCACAACCAAAAAAAAAAAAAAAACATGTTCTCCGCCGTCTCCATATATGTCGTCAACATTTTCTGAACAAAACGTCACCAAATATTAACTTAGCGACGTTTTTATCAACAAACATCACCTGAAACTAAAAGCGCATAAAAATTTAAGAACGTTAGTGAATTTTTTTCGCATGGCAATATTTATTCTTATGAAGTGTTGGAAAATATCTTGATCGATCCTGATGTTTTTTGTTGAAAAGTTGGTAATATATTGCCCCTTTCTTGACACTTAGAAAGAAGAAATGACAGTTTTATGAATTAGGCTCATGCTGACATTTTTAGAAAAATGTCGGCAAAGGTCTACAATTTTCCCGATATTTCAGTCCAAAAACGTCGGGAAAAGGGAAAAGATATGCCGACATTTTTTCTTAAAAATTTCTGGAAAGGTGTCCGCTTCGTCCCATAGCAAAGTAGTGACACCCCATGCCGATGTTTTGTAACAAACATCGCGAGTTTTCTGACAATGGCATCTCGACGCTTTTAACTATGTTTTCGCTGGTGTCTACCCAAATTTTGCCGACGATAATAAATGTCGGCAAAAGTTATTGAGAAAAAATGTCACCAAAGCTCTTTTTTTGTAGTGGGGCCATGGCAAAATATCTTATTTGTCCTTACTATCTCTTTAAAACCCTATACAAAGAGGGAGGCACCAGTGGAATGATTAAAAAGAAAAATAACAATGACAGCAACCTCTTCGGTAAACAATTTACTAATCAATAAATTTATTTTCGATGCAACAAAAATAATCATATTTATTTCAATATACAATACACTCTAACAATGACGTAAGTAATGTCCAAAAATAAATGGCTCACAGTGAATGACAGGACTTAAACCTAATTTTTTCTACAGAAGCCTTTTAATTTGGCTTTTCAATTTATTCTTCCCCCCTTAGCTATGCGCTGCCTAATGAACCCTTCCTGGTTCGTCATCTTCATATTTTAGTCCATCTTGGGAAGCCTCGCACCGACTGTGCACCAAGAGTAGATGGCCAGACATTTGGCTGTGGCCTTAGTTCACTCACCTTCTTCATTAGACCCTTCTTCCTTTTCTTGAAGGTTGTTTTTCTTGCAGAGTCACAGCGGCTTCTCTATCTCCCTTTGAGGAAAAAAAAAATAAGAGTGATTAGGTATCTATAAACCAATGTCATTATTGTTGGGATGAACTCTTATTAAAAGGTTATCACAACATATTCAAAGCTAATACAATTTTAGAAAATTGTCCCTTTTATTTCAAATACCAACCATATGTGTGGGTGTGTGTGTGTGTGTTTATGTGCTTTGAAGAAGAAGAAGAAGAAGAAGAAGAAGAAGAAGTAAATAAAATCGGTTACAAAGAATCTGTAAAATACCATGCTATGGCTTTTATTAATTTTTAACGTAGAAGATAAAAAATGCCCTTTGTTAGTCAAGAAAAAAATTAAATAGAAGAGAGAGGCTTAGAGATGAATATAAACAACTGGTCATAAAAAATAAATAAATAAATAAAACAATTTTATAAGAATGCAAATGGAAAAGAAATATCACCATGACCAATTTCATGCCGAGGAGTGTGTTCAAGTAATTAGTCGATGATGCATTCTTACTCCATAACTGTGGATATCCAATTATGTCAGTAATCAAAACAAATAATAAGAAACTAAATCATGCACAAAAGTGAGAGACTTACGATGATTACCCCTTCCGAATAGGATATAACCACAAAAGTTCTAATCCTTTTTTTCTTCTTATTCTTCTTCTTGCTCTCAAACAAGCAAAGCAGCATCATTGCAAGAAAATGCTGCTACAGCACGAGGGGTACAATTGCGTAGAAATGAGTGTTAATTACACTCATATTTATAATTACTATCTTGAAATGGTTTAATTGAATTTGATAGAATCAATTTCACCACAAAAACTTCCAAACAAGATTCAACAATATGGATCAAATGCAATGTTAACACTACATAAGATATATGAAAGGTGAAATGTATGGTCAAAGGAAAAGTAATATTGTATCTTGGATAGTATCAATTTGTTCACACCAACTTCCGAGTCAAATTCATTGTTAATATTAAGTATGATATTTAAATGGTAAATCGTTGGGTGAGAAGAAAATTAATATTAAATCCAATGCCGACTAACTTTTTGGCCAACTTTGGTTAGAATTTGGATGGTGTCAATTTCATCACATCAATTTCTGAATACTATTCAATGATAAAGATCAAATCAATTTTAATTTTAAATTTGATATATAAAAGGTTAAGCATAGAGTTTCCAACTTTTAACATTGCCAAAAATTGGATAGTATCAATTTCATCGAACCAACTTTGTTAAGTAAAATAGGTTTTGATAATGATTAGGTATAATTAAAATAATTAGGATTAATTATTTGAGATTTTTGAAATATAGAAAAATTGTAAAAATTAAGCAAAGTATGAGAAAGTCAGCCTCCACCATAAAGAAATCAACCTGCGCTCTTAAAATGCCTAGACATAACCTTAGGTGTCGACCTACCTCTGGAAAAATCGACCTATCACGTCACCATTTCGACCTAATTATAGCTATATGTAGACTATGGATTCAAAAATTTGAAATTTAACTAACCATAGTGATATAATATTAATTAGTGTAATAATTATAGTGGAATTTGCTTGATTGTTAGATAAATATTACAATAATAGTTATGTTTTATGATATTTGATATTTTGTGATCGGTGGAGTGACTTATGAAGAAGAAGAAGAAGGAAAAAAAAAAAGTTGATTTAGAGCATTTATGCAGAGAATTAGAAAAGTTGACAGAATGCTCTTTCATTAGCGCGTGGGCAAGTGAATCGAGGGAGCTATTGCAAAAATTTTTTTGAGGCCAAGTCAATGTTATTCCTCTTTGTTTGCATGAAATTTCAAGGAAATTGAAATTTGATTTGGAAGCATCGAAGATTTTCAAGATATCGATTTATTCCTAAAAATTTAGGGACAATTTCTTTTAGAAATTCAACTTTCTAAGTCTCTCATCTTTTAGCAATTTTCTTTATTTGAAATCTATTAGAATATTATCTTTTACGAAGTTTGTCTTATTGTAACTAATTAAAATATTTTCTTTTAGTATTTTTCTGGTTAGGGAGATTTAGGACTTTCTTTTGAAATAAGTAATCTACTCCTATATTATAGATACAAGTCCCTTAAAAACTCAAGTGAAAAGAGATTCTTCTTTTCCAGCAGCCTAGGGTCACTAAATCCTGTAATTCCCAGCACATTGAGACATTATTTTTCCAGCAATTTTATTTAATTCCAACAGCAATTTCATTTATTTGTGAGTTTTTCTTCGACCATGCTTTCTTTTTAAATTAATTTTCTAGTCGAAGAGTTATTGAAATCATGATTTTCCATGATTGTGAAATCTAATTGAGCATATTAAATCATCTCATAAATATTTATTTAATTCTCACACTTTATTGATTATGATTTTCTAAAGTTTATTGAATAGTGACAAATATCTAATAGTGTTAAAGTAATCTATTACCAATTAAAACGGTAAATCTGTAATCCTTTGTTTATTCTAATATATAATGATGAATGACATAAATATATGGCTATGTTAATAGTCTAATCTATGTCATGAATTTGAATAAAAAATAAGAGATTGGTTATTCAGTATTCGTTGAATGACTATAACCAATTTATTTATGGGTATTGAAATCTTTAGATAGATCGATGATTAATCATACGAAATAAAGGTGGATATAATTTCTTTAACTAGAAATTAAATTTTCATTGAATTTTATTCTGTTAATTTCGAGTTGTTTAGTTATTTACCCTTACGTAATTATTTCTTTTGTTTGATTAATTAGTTTAGTTGAATTCCAACTCCCTCATATTTTTTAATTTTATTTTTAATTTTCTTTAAAAGAAATAAATGCACCATTTCTTGAGGAGACAACCATATTCACTCTAAAATGGTATTTCGTGAATTAGGTTAAATTATTTTCGATAATATGATGACACCAAATTTTGGCGCTATTGCCGAGGAAAAGATGTCAAGTGATTTGTTTTTTTTTTACACTTTCTCCTTTTTTTTTTTTTTTTTGGTATATGCCTTGATCTTTTTCAAACAAGTGAACTAGTGTTTGACCCGAAAATTGAGAAAATAGCTTGGAAACTTACCAAGGAAACGAAGCAAGCCAAACGGGCCACATCTTCATCACCTGGACTTGATCTGGTAGAAGACTTGCTGGATTGTTCTGGGGATAGCAAAGAGCAAGACATCAAGGAGGAGAACATGGATGCACCAAGAACTTTAAGGGAGTTAGCAACAACCAATGTTAACTAACAATCCTTATGCCTTAATTTTTTAGAAATTGAGAATCCAATTGAAGTAAAATCAGATCTTATTCACTTACTTCCTAAGTTTCATAGACTTTCAGGAGAAGACCCCAACTAATATTTTAATGAGTTTCATATCATGTGTTCCACAAGGTGACCACAAAGTGTAACCGATGAGCAATTAAAACTAAGAATTTTTCCATTCTCTTTAATAGATAAGGGTAAGGATTGTTTATTTTATTTAGCTTTCGATTCAATTACTAATTTGAATGATTTAAAGAGATTGTTTTTGGAAAAAAATTTTCTAACTTCTCACGTAGCAAATATTCGAAAAGAAATTTGTGATGTAAGGCAATTTAGTGTGAAGACTCTATACGAATATTAAGAAAGATTCAAACAACTATCTGCAAGTTATCCGCAACATCAAATTCCTGAACAATTACTTGTCCAATACTTTTATAAAGGCCTTTTACCAACAAAGAGAAATATAAATGATGCAACAAGTGGTGGTGCAATGATGAACAAAATACCCGAGGAGGCATGAAATTTAATTTCAAATATGACAGCAAATGCACAACAATTTAAAGGAAGGTAAGATGTCCCAAAAAAGGTTAATGAGATAAGTATTTCTTCCCTTAATCACAAGTTAGATGCCCTAACATCTATTATGGAAAGATTGGTTGTAGGATAGGTACAACAAGTAAAGGCATGCGGAATTTATTCGAACGTAGCTCACCCAACCGACATATGCCCTACTTTTCAAGAGAAGTCTAACGATTAGTTGAATGTTATAGGTGGATTTCCAAGGCAATTCCAAAAAAATATGATCCTTATTCCAACATCTATAACTAAGGTTGGAGAGATCATCCAAATTTGAGTTATGGGACTAATCCATAAGGATTTTCATAGCAATCCTATATAAGACCACCATTCCAGCCACAGCAACCCCCACAAAACCGAGGACCAGCCTTTGAAGATCTTGTAAAGAGTTTTATACAAGACATGCAAAAATCCTAGCAACAAACAAGAGCAAGTATTCAACATCTCAACACCCAAATGTCACAATGGAAAGTTGTCTTCTCAATTTGGAGTTAATTCAAGGGAGAATGTAAGTGCTATGTTGCTCAAAAGTGAGAAAGAAATGCAGAATTTTTCACCAAAGAGACACAAAAAGAGGAAGAACACAAAAACGAAACAATGCCTATTGAAGCTACATAAAAAAAGGTAAGTAAAGTACCCAATAAGTCAAATTCAAAACTAACTATTCCTCCTTTTCTTGGCAGGTTAGCATATTCCAAGAAGTAAGATGATGAAAAGGAAATCTTGGAAACTTTCAAAAAAGTGGAGATAAATATCCCTCTAATTGAAGCCATCTGATAAGTGCCGACGTATATAAAATTTCTCAAGAAATTGTGCACTAGAAAAACGAAGTTGGAGGGCAATGACAAAATTATTGTCAATGAGAACGTGTCGGCTATCATTCAGAGAAAATTGCTTCCAAAGTGCTAGGATTCAAGCATGTTTACTATACCCATCATCATAGGCAACAAGAGAATTGAAAAGGCAATGCTTGACCTAGGTGCCTCCATAAATGTCATGCCCTTAACCATATTTAGGTATTTAAATTTGGGACCATTGAAGGAGACCAATGTGATTATACAATTAGTCGATAAATCCAATTTATACCCTAAGGGAATCATTGAGGATGTCTTGGTCAAGTTCAATGAATTAATTTTTCACATTGATTTTTATATTATTGACATGAATGATGCATCCTCACCAAATCCTATTCTCATATTGAGTTCTACCTCTGGTTATGTTTTATCTCATAGTGTCATGCCCGTCGATTTTTGAAAGGATGCATGGAAGTTTATTGGAAAGGTGATTTAGATGAGACAAAGTCTACATTTGGTTATGTTTTCTTACTCAATGATGACACCATTACATAGAGTAGCAAGAAACAAATCTGTATATCTCTTACTACAATGGAATCAAAATTTATGGTTGGTGCTTCCATAGTTCAGGAAGAAGTTTGGTTGTATAGATTTTTTGTAATAATTGGGATTAGTAAAGAATTCAGTGGGAGCTGTATTATGATAATCAGTCATCTATTATTTACATTAGAAACTCCAAATACGATGACAAAACCAAAAATAGACACAAAATTTAATTTTGTTAGAAATATAATTGAAAAAAGGGAAATAACACTGAAATATATGTTTATGTATTTGATAGTGGTTGATCCTTTCACGAAGACAGTACCTAAAGAAATGTTTGTGTAACATGTTGGATTATTTGGGTTGCGTAGATCGTGACAGTATTTGTAACTGTGATTGTGGTTGTAATCATATACAAAGTTTATATGATGCAATACTCATATTTATTTACATTTGAATTTTGTTTTTGTGTTTAAAGTTTTTGTGTCTATGCTTGAAGGTATGTCGGACAATTTTTCAATATTGGATCTCTCACACGAGCAATCCTCTCTAATATTTGTGTGATATATAGTGATAAGACAATATTAATTTGTAGTAGATTTTTATATATATGCCGCCTTAGAAGACTACTAAGATAAGATTACCAATTCCATAAACATATGTGTTAATCAAAATGGATTTCTCATAATCCATTGAACTTGTCTAATAGTTAGGTGTGAGTTTTCCTTAATGTTGTGATATTTTGGAGGATTTGCAAGAAAGAAAACTTAAACCAAGTGTTGTGTGCACTTAAACTAAAATCTATACGATATATTATTTTTATAAAAAAATACATATGCTTTCAGATGGGAAGAAAGAGTATCGTAATACGTGTTTCATACCACGTATGATGGGTAATGAAATGGTGCATTCCTCTTCATCTCATTGTGTGAGATCCAAAGATTCATATTCAACCTCAATTCATACATTTAGAATTTTCATTTGTCTTTTCAAATTTTATTTTAGTGTTGCTATTTTAATATATCACCAAGAAACCATGGTTGATTCGGTTCGACAGTACGTATCTAGAAAAATAAAGTTGAAAGTTAGTAGTATAAAAAAAAGACTATTTTAGATCGACACATTACTTTGTATTTACAGATCGGTTAATTATGTCTATGATTTAATGTTTAGAGACATATTTGTAGATACATGATTGGATTTGAGTTTAGTATGCTCTTATATTGTTTTGAAAGATGAGAGATACATTGAATGTGTTGATTAAAAGAGGTCTGGAGTATAGCAAGATACGACGTCCTCATTGCCACATTAGAAGTGAGCTGCTATATATTCTTAAGTAGTGTATAGTTTTAGAGCTCTTGGTATTCTTGCGGGTCACACGATCAACTTGCCTGTATGAAATTAGTGTTTGATTGTAATGATCAAACTATATATGAGTCTAACAACAATGTGCGAGTGGGAGATGTTGAAAAATGGGACGGATCCGCCCATGTGGATAGAACCAAAGCCTTCCATTTTTGAATTTGAATAAAGAAAAAAAATGGGAAGATGGTGGTTTTTGACAACCACCCCTCTCAACTCCCTCAACTCCCTCCCTCCTCTCTCTCTCTCTAACTCTCTCCAGGAGAAATGAACTTCTGACATGAGTTTTGTTCCTTTCAACGTAATGGAACAAGGAAAAAAAAAGCCATGAGAGAGCATTTTTTTAAGTGAGAAATTAAGAGAGATTTTCTCATATTTTAAAAAATCAAAAAAGGATTTGGAAAGATTGATCATCCATTTGCCATGGCATTTGGATTATGAAAAACAAAAGGTGATCCTATTCTATGATATCTTCTTAACCTAGAATACTTATTCGTAAGAAAGAGACAAGTGATTCTAACCCTACTTTGATCCGAAAATTTTGCATGTGAAAAATATGTTTGTTGGTGCTTTTAAAACCTTCACTGTCACTAAAGTTCCACATAGGTATTCAAATTATTAAGTAAATTTGTTTATGATTTTACCAGGGTTTGCTTCAAATTTTAAGACAAATTGTGTTATGCTTCAAATGATGTTAAAGAATTCTTTCCAATTTCTTCTAGGATTATTCTTTTTCCATATATTTGTTTGTTCTGCACTATATTTTTTAAAATTTATTAATGTAAAAAATTATATAATTAAGATTTCCTACGAAAAATACTACACACACATACGCACGTAATACTCCTACTACAACGTAATATAAAAAATTTTAAAGAATTTGATTATAAAAATTAATGCCACTTCACTGAAATTTTGCATAACAATCTTTCATAATATTAAATTCTCACTACAAAAAAAATGAACTTTGCCAACAGCCAAAAACCATTGGTAAAGACCCCAAAAATCGTTGGCAAAGGGTTTATTGTTTTCTCCGGCTGCTAATTTTTCTGCTAGCTATGCCAGCATTAGTAAAGATCTATGCCAGCGGCCAAGTGACCGCCGGCATAAGTCTTGACCTATGGCAACGGCCATATGACCGCTGGCATAGGTCCGAACATTAGCCAGCGGTCATTGGCCGCTAGCATAGCTCTGAAGTTATGCCAGCAGTCACCTAGCCATTGGCATAGATCCCAAACCGCTGGCATAGGTCTTTATTAAGTTTTGACCTTTTTTTCTTACTACCATAATAGAATTTTTATAAATTTTTATTTGATTTATTAATTTTTTTATTTGAACTCAAAATTTTCTCCTTAAATTATTCATCTTTTTTTTAATATTTTATATCAATAAATTTTTATTTACCATTGTCGCATTGATATGGTATGGAAGACAAAATGAAGGCACAAATACGATAAATCTCTCTCATCTTCTGATAGATGGTTTGTTACAAAATAAGATAATAGGCATTCCTATTAATAATCAAATAGAATATGCTTTTACATTGGCAATCCTATCACATTGAAGTGGCTTAATTAGACAAATATAATACTTTACAAAAAGAGAGAAAAAATGTCTTGATGCAAACTTAACTACACTAATAGAGAAAAGCAAAACAAGAAAGTGTGATTTGATTTAATCCTTATATACGAGAAATGCACACCAGTCTTTCCGCAATCATGCTGAAGATGATTAACGATGAAGTCGTAGTTAACCAGCCAAAAGAAATTACATTTTAATTAAATCCAAAAAATAAATAAATCAATATGGGGAAAGGGCTCAAAAAATTTTGGAGCATAATTTAATTACTGCAGCTTAACAAAAAAAGTAAAAGATTACCTGAGCAAGACTGTTCGGATCTGGAGGGTTGGACTCCACTATCTTTCAAAATGTCAAGGCAGATCCTACTAAGCTGCATGAAGGTACATGAAGGTATCTTATATATCTAATATGAATAAGAAAAATCAGATTTAATTCAGAAGGAAAATATTTACCTTGTCAATATTGGGATGATAGATTTTGGTGAGGAAGCGAACCTGTTACAATAAAAACAATATCATTAGGTAATTATATGAATCTATATGTACAAGATCATGTTAACTGCCGACCTGATACATCATTCAACATACAATAAGATGCTTTCACCATGTCAATGTGGGTGACTGTTTGAGTCAACACATGGCTCTGAAGAATAGGATAGAAAATGGCCAAAATTGACAAACCAAGAAATCTAATATAATTACAGCGGGAAGAAGAAAACCATGAATAGTGTAACATGAGCTTAAAAGTACTACATAACTTATCAATGTTAGCATAGTTAAACTGAAAAGAAAAATGGCAGAGCCTCGGAATTTATCCTAAAACTTCTAACCCAATGACCTTCAACAGTCAACCAGCTTATTTGGCTTTGGGTAGTACATGGACAAAAGCCATCCTAAAATATCTTCTAATTTAACGACCCTATTCATACATCAAGCCAGGGAGAGAGTACAAAGGTTCTTCTTATCAGCATTATGCTCAAACTTATTTGCATACTATAAGATCCAGGATTTGATACAGATTCCAAATTCCATTGTTCAAGCATGTATCCATCTCACAAGAAAAAGAAATAAAGAAAATCCTATAACCATAATGGCATGCCTCAAACATAAACTTATAGATTACAATATGTATTAAACCTTTAATTATAATCAATGCACAAGTACTTTCGCAAACATGTAAGTTTATTATCACTTCAACATCATGCCCATGGTCGAGGTATAGAACATTGTACCCATCACTGTGTTTACTGTCTTTAAAGGCCAAATAAATAAATAAATAAAGTAATCTGGTGTCACATGCCATATCTATATTCTGTGTTAATCTACATAATATGCATGAATGGTATAGACCAGAAAGAAACATGAAAAGGATACACACTAAGTAAAGCCACCCAGGAAGGGAAACACATTCACAATTCCAGATTTGCTGTCAACTAAATTAAATAAAGTCACTTTTTTCATGGACAGGTGTGCAGCCTGTGAGTGAACTAAACCTGCTCAGTATGCTGCTAATAGGAGATGCGGAGAAGTTTAACTTATGATCCAAGGTCTGCTAGGCTAGCTAAGCAATAAAGAGTCATTGATGGTTCATTAGGATTCAAGGTTTGAATGTCATAATGACACCACAGAGCAAAGATGATTGCAGATGCTGAAAAAGAAAATGGTTCTACATGTCCAGAATACTTGCCATTTAATGCAGCATCATATGTGCAGAATACTTGTCATGTATCATGCATTTGGGTTCTTGATGCATGTCATCATCTCCATGCATAAGAATACACAAGAAACAAAATCCAAGAAAACCAAAGCACAAAATCTCCAATGAGCTGTTTTGACTAATGTTGAGCAAGAAACTGATATAGTTCTTACCTTCGTTAGAATTAAAGGAGCCTTCTTATGATTGGTGCGCACTATGAGCAGATAGAACCTAATAATAGGAAAAAAAAAAGTTGATGAGTGTTACATTTTGAGGAAAATATGAATAATAATACCAAGATAGCATATATATCACAATACAGGTATATCGCAAATTTGTCTTGCTTCGACAAGAAATTTTTCTACACTCTCATCATTACTACTGGCAAATTGCTTTTCAAAGAGTGTAAACATTGAATTCTTAAATTAAATAAAATCTTGTTTAAAATCTTTTGCGTCAAAGGGCAATCAAAAATAGCAAAAGCACAAAATTTGTCCCAAGTGTCCAGTTTTTAAGATTTGCTAAAGAGAGTAAGTTTAGGTGGATTTTCACTTTTACCTCATTAGTCCTCAAGGACTGGTTCAGAGAATGCTGGAACCCAACAGCGGTAGCCGAGACAGCTGCCATTTGAAGTTGGACGATGAGAGAGAGAGAGAGATATGGACAGATAAGGCTACAGCAATGCACAGAAAACCCGAGGACACTGAAGAGCATGCACTGATCTTCCTAAATTTAGATTCCCCGATTGTGCACATGCTGAAAGAGCACTTGCAGTAGTGGTGGAATTAACACTTCCCCTATAGTTCCCTTATAGGCAAGAAGCCATAACACTTGACCTTGATAAACAGCTTCAAAGCCTCAGTACTATGGGCACTGTGACTGTATCCAACATTCATTGGAGTCCATGAGACAAGATCAATACATGATAACTCATCAAAAACTGAATAGGCATCTTTAATGACTGCACATTTAACATACACGTCCACTAAAGCCATTACTAAGCAAGAATTAAAGTCAATTCCTCTCTTAATTGCATACCCGTGAACCCACTTGCCCTGATGCAAATCTCCCAACTTTCCACATGCTGTCATTAAACTCCCTAAAGTATATTGATTACTCTCAACTAGCGCTTCTCTCATCCTATTGAACAAAATCAACCATTCTTCAGAACAATCATTCTACACATAACCAGCAATCATTGAAATCCAAGAGACCACATTATGGTCAACAATCTTATCAAAAACCTCATGAGAACACCCAATCTTGCCACACCTAGCATACATATCGACAACATAACCATCTGGACTTCCCATTTTGACTACAAGACAATGCAGCTTTCTACCCTCATCGAAATCTTGCAATTCGCAACATGCCTTCAACATGATAGAGAAAACAACATTATCATGTTCTCTGCGGCATTTCCTCATACACTTGTAAAGCCTAATAATCTCCCAATGCAAATCATTCAAAAAATACCATCTTAGCATCACTTTCCAACAATGAAAATCGGATTAAATTTACTTCAAGCCCTTATATAGTTGAGTAAGCAAATTAAGGAAACAGAGCAACACAAGTTTGAGGTAACAGTAGTAAACTCAATTAGACAGAAAGACTAATTAAAACTTATTAATTAATGAGAGGGTTTTACGAGAGGAAAAATTGAAATTTTTTACTAATTTATGAATTTCAACATATAATAAAGAGCGCAAGAAGGAAAAATGAAAAAGAAATTGAAAAAAATGAAAACCCTAGATTCAATTCCTTCTCCATCAAATCGAGAACTTCAACCAAATTATAAGGCAAATACGAAAATAACAGAAATATAATCGTAACCAGAACTCTGAAAATTTTAAACCCTAAATCGTAACCAATCTAAGCTTTATGAAATGAAAAGAGACTAAAAACTCGCCGAAAGATAATTTGAGGTATACAATGAAGATCAGAAGGAATGCGAGCCATAACTCCTTCTCTCGCTCTGTCTGTAGCAGAGAGAGATAATGCAACTGAGAGAGATAGGGAAGAACTAAACGTAGTTGAAGATGGTGATGAGGTGGAGAAGAGAAGAAAGAGGGAGTATGGCGATGAGCCTAACTTTGCCGATTTGTGATAGAGAGGCAGAGGGCGAGAAAAGAAGAGAGAACGGGGTAGAGAACGTGACTTCCAAGTTCAATAACATTTTTTTAAAAAAAAAAAAACTGACCTATACCAGCGGTTGTGAGGCCGCTGGCACCGGGTGAGAGTTCTTTATGCCTCTTTACTCCGATTTTATTTTTTTCCCATCGGTTAAAACCACCAATGCCGGCGGTTTTGCTAACCGCTGGTAAAAGTAGCCGTCGATAAATGTCATTTTTTTTTAGTGTCTTCTATACCTAAATCTATAATAAATTTCATAACAATTTCTTTTTAATATATATATATATATATCCATACAATCATTAAGAACATAGTCTTCCACACAAAAAAGATAAATATAAAAATAATTAAAATGACACTTAATAAAGTATATAAACATGAACAAAAGGCCACAATATCATACTAAATTATTTGACAAGAATGGAAAAATAAATTAATTGTTAATTTGAATTAAATAATAGATGTGAGTCTATTAAAGATGAAATATTAAAAGAAAATGATAGGTTAAAATGATATGGAAAGATTTATTTTGTAGAGTAGAAATATTTAACTTCACATGTAATTTAGGTAATGGACAAATAGATAATAAATATATATATTAAAAAACCTTAATTAGGGTTACTAAAAAAAAACATGATTTTTCTGACAATTTTATATGTTGTCAAGAATTTGCTTTTGGCGACATTTTCTGAATAAAACATCGCCAAAATATTAGCTTAGCGATGTTTTTGTCCGCAAACATGGCCCAAAACTAAAAGCGCGTAAAAATTGAGGAATGGCAAGGAAATTTTTTCCATGGTGATGTTTATCCTTAAGAAATCTCGGAAATTATCTTGATTAATCCCGACATTTATGTTGCCCCTTTCCCGACGCTTCGGGAGAAAACATCGCAAGAAATGGCAATTTTATGAATTAGGTTTGTACTGATGTTTTTTTTTTTTTTTTTGAAAAATTTCAGCAAAGGTCTAAAATTTCCCGAGTTGTTCAAAAGCGTTAGGAAAAGGAAAAAGATATGCTGACGTTTCCTCTTTGAAAATTCGGGAAAGATGTACAATTCTCACGATGTTTTATGAGGAAACGTCGGCAATAGTGACACCACATCAGCAAATGTCACGTGTTTCCAGACAATGGCATCCCCAATGCTTTTACCAGCATTTTATCTTGTGGTGGCTTAAATTTTATTGACATTAAGTCGACAAAATTCCAAAAAAAAAAAAAAGCCACCTGTCAGGAACCCTTTTTTTTGTAGTGTGGCCATGGCAAAATACCTTGTTTATACTTGCTTTCTCTTTAAAACCCTATACAAAGAGGGAGGTGCATGTGGAAAGAAAAAGAAAAAGAAAAAGAAAAAGAAAAAGAAGAAGAAAAGAAAAGAAAAGAAAAGTGACAACAACTTCCTAATTTTTTTCTACAGGAGCCTTTTAATTTGGGTTTTCAATTAATTCTACCCCTTGGCTATGGGCTTCCTAATGAACCTTTCCTGGTTCATCACCTTCTAACTTCAATCCATCTGGGGAAGTCTTGCATAGGTTGTGCACCAAGAGGAGATGGCCAGACATTGGGCTGTGGCTCAACGGCACCGGCCTTGATGCCACAGAGAGTCCTGAGTTGACTCACCTTCTTCATTAGACCCTTCTTCCTTTTCTTGAAGGTTGCTTTTCTTGCAGAGTCACGACTGCCTCTGTCTCTTTCTTTCTCTGCAAGAATTTAAGAGCGATTAGGTATGTGCAAACCAATATATTTTAAAAGGTTATCACAATATAATTCAAAGCCAATACAGTTTTAGAAAAATTGTCCCTTTTACTTCTAATACCAACTACATATAAGTGTGGGTGTGTGGGTGTGTTTGTGTGCTTTGAAGAAGAAGAAGAAGAAGTAAATAAAATGGGTTACAAAGAATCTCTAAAAACCATCCTTTGGCTTTTATTAATTTTTAACATAGAAGATAAAAAATGCCATTTTTAAGTAAAATATATATATTGTTGGAGTTGAGTCATGGCTCTACAAATACCGGCTCCTTGTTGGTTTGAACGGCCGCTGTCGACGGGATGTAAAATGTACAAAAACTGCTGGAAGATACTTCAACTGGAGAGGTTTTGACGGTCAAGTCAAAAATAGCAATTTTCGAATTTAAAAGAAACAGATTAAAAGGTCAGAGGGAGAAATTCCCTATAATTAGAGTACCCAATGTGTCAGAGCTAGGGAGCGTACCTAACTTGGAGGGTTTTGACTGGGGCGCTTTAACCCTATTTTCCTTATCAAACTGATTTAGAAAATCTCGAGAATTCAATATTCTGAATTGATCGTGATTTTTATAGTATAGAAACTTTCGTTTCCTGAAGATATCATTTTTTAACTGAATGATCCTAAAAATACCGTATTTAGATGGGATACCAAAGCCGTATGGTGTTTTGACCTTTCTTTAGCATCTTTAGAGTTGCTAGCTATCGATCGACCGTTTGGCCAATGAAGGCTCTTCGGTACTCGTTCGTTCAATAGACAAGTGATTGTATATCCGATCGGAGAAGTTACTTTCGCTCAGTAAGTAGGGCGACTAAGACCCTATCGTTCGAGAGATCTGGGCGACTGATACCCTTCGATAGATTGTTGTAGAGAACAGTTGAAATAAGAAAATAGTTGTCCTTTGTGAGCCTTCTACGTGGGCCCTATTAGCGCCGACTCTTCCGTGAAGAGACGTCATGAGTAATGATTATTGAAAAAGGTACAAAGCTTTTTAACGGGACTTTTGTCATTTCGGTTTTCAGAAATCGTTTTCTGCATGCTTTATATGGATTCTCGTTCGTCAGAGGATCACATACCCCAACATCTTCTTTGAAAAACATTTTTTTGTAGACAAAATGTCGAAGGATTCTTCCTCGTCACAAGGTGTAGACAGCATACGGAGTACAATGATTGAAGAGAAACTGATGGAAGTCCGAAGGGGCATGTTGCTCGAAAGCGACTTAGAACTAGTGTTGCCCAGTAAAGGGGATAGAGCAAATCATGCCCCCGAGGGTTGCGTTCCAGTATACAAACAGTGTGTAAATTATGGTTTGAGGATCCCATTCACGGACCTGCTAGCGGAGGTTTTGAGATATTGAAACATCCATCCTTCGTTGCTTATCCTGAGCACTTGGCGTTTTGTGATCGTCTTGATTTCTCTGTTAGGGTTTTTTCGTGTTCGTTTCGACTTGGAGATTTTGGGGGCTCTTTTTTCCTTGGTGCGGTGCAGTACCAAAGGTTCTACTCATAACTGGTATAAATTCCAAATCCGTCAGGAATCTCGCTGGAAACTCTTCTACAATGAATCTCAAGATAAACATTGAATGCATAAATTCTTCTTCGTGAGGTTTCTAAACAGAGACCTTCTTCCAATGTTTCCGGATACTAATCAAGTTCCCTTCCTGAACATGAAAATCTCGGATCTCCTTCGTCATTCTCGTCTTCTGTGATTTGTCGGCCACTACTGTGAGGCTACCCATCGGAGCATTTGGGTAGATTTTTTTATAGAAAACCAGATATTGGTGTTTTCTAGCTTGCTGGTGAATGAAGCGAGGCAGATCACCAAGCCTCTCTTACTGGAGCAACAAAGGAAGGAGTTGGTTGATTTTGTGCCATCTGTAAATGCTTCCCTTCTTGAGGTCTCTACCAAGCAGGAAGTGTGGTCGAACGCAAAGAGAAAGGCAGTTGATATCTCCCCTAAAATCCGGCCGAAAAGATCAGGGGTTTGATTGTCTGACCCACTTGTTGGCGAGGAAGAGCTGGCGGAAAAAGGAAAACCTGAGCCTCCTCAAGAACATTCTGAAATGAGAGAGGGCCAACTGATCGGCCATCCGATGATCGTTGGTGCACCCCTTAGAGACGCGGAAGGGGACGCTCCGAACGAGAAATCCCTTGAGACAACTAGGAGCGCTCTGGCTCCGGATACACAGTGGTAGGAAGAGACCCCACTGATACACGTTTCTACTCCTGGACAGGCATCCGAACAATCTTCCCAAGCATCTTAATGTAATCTACAAGACGTAAAGGAGAAGGTCAGCATTCCACCTTTTATTTTGGTTGAGTCGCTTAATGGAGGGGAGGATGATTTTAAGGAATGATCAATAGCGGTCTATGTGGGGGGCCATCAATATAAGTTCATTGATTAGCAAGAAACACTACAGCTGGCCAAACGGTTCGAGTTTCTTCCGAAACTCGCCCTCCAGACGATGTCTCCGGATCACGTTGATAAGGCTACCTTACGGTAAGCATTTTCCTTGTCCGAACTATATCCAGATTTGTTATTATATAATTCTGACTGTCAAGTGTATTCCTTCTCAGACTGCGGCCTTGATCAAACTCTAAAGAAAATTAAGGAAAGAGCGTGATGGGCAAGTTATCCGTTTGAGTAAACAAGTGCTAGTGTTGAAGGACGCTCTGGAGAACAAGGGGAAAGACACCGAAGATGAGAAAGACAGGCAGATTGAACGTCTTCAGGTGGACTTGACTCTGACCCGAGAGCGTTGTGAAAGGTTGGAGGCTGAGGCACGCGTACGGGAAGCTAAATTAGCGCCCGCCGAAATGTTAACTCATCTTCGGGAAAAGTCCATTCAAAATGCTGAGCGAGAGATGGCTGACCTTAAGGCGTCTATTACCAGAGATGCTACCAACTACCAGTTTTTTCAGCGTAGGTTGCTCGAGCGTTTGAGGTGCGCTGAGGAGATCCTCCGACAAGTTGGTCGATATGAGGCTTTACCTCCTCTTGAGGGTTCAACCGAGAGAGCGGCAACGGATCCGGATTCTGCCCCTGAGGCCTCTACTATTCCTTCTGCCCCTTTGTAATCTTATGTTGTTCTAATGATGAAAAGATTTTGTGTCAAGCCATTTGTCTCATATTTTACTGAGGTGCAACGATTCTTCATGAAAAGAAAGCTTTTAGAATGCTTTATATCGTTTGCTCGATAAAGTCGTGGTGACTTTGACTCATCGTATAGTAAGAAACTTCAGATATTAAAGCCATATTCATCCGATTGGCAGGATTAGGGTGTCTAAGGCCCGACGTTCTATTAGAAACTTTAAAGGTTAGGGTCATGTCCATCCGTTCGGGGAGTTCCATCCCATTTTGATGACACATTCAATCGGTAGGATCAGGACGTCAAGGCCCGACGTTTGATTGGAAACTTTAGAGGTTAGGGTCATGTCCATCCGTTTGGGGAGTTCCATCACATTTTGATGACACATTCGATCGGTAGGATCAGGGCGTCTAAGGCCCGATGTTCGATTGGAAACTTTAGAAGTTAGGGTCATGTCCACCCGTTCGGGGAGTTCCATCCCATTTTGATGACACGTTCGATCGGTAGGATCAGGGCATCTAAGCCCCGACGTTTGATTGAAAACTTTAGAGGTTAGGGCCGTGTCCACCTATTCGGAGAGTTCTATCCCATTTTGATGACACGTTTGATCGGTAGGATCAGGGCATCTAAGGCTTGACGTTCAGTTGGAAACTTTAGAGGTTAGGGGGCGATTCCTCTGTAAGTCACTAAAGATCTCGTGTCACGAATCACCACTGGAATAATCACTAAGTAACGGGGGAGCGCCGAAATCTTTCTCAAGGGAAAAGCGCAGGAAACTCCAGGTCATATGCAGAACAAACGCTAGTGGGAACATAAGATTTATGCCAGACATCTTCGTTGCGAATCTGGAGGATCACCCCTCTTGATTAGTCGTGTGACGGTCTAGGATCCGGTCGGCTAAACGGCTCATTCGCCTGTGGTGCATTATGCCTGTCGGGGGAAGGTGAATTTCTTCCTTCCATACTGATGAACTTCTATAGCTTACTACTGTAAACCAAGAACTCCAACTTGTCCTTGAGCCTCTTGCACCCATCGGTCATGTGGCCGTAGTCCCGATAGAAGTGATAGTACTTGGACTTATCTTTCTTGGGATCTTCCTCTATGGGACGAGGGGGCCACCTGACATACGGTTTGCTTTTGATTTGATATAAGACCCGGCTTGGGATCTCGTTCAACGGAGTGTAGATGCTGAACTTTCGTGAGGGCAGAGCTCCTGGTTTACTCCTCTTTGGAGAAGGCTGGCGAGGCAATTGGTTACGTTCTTTTCTGCTAGGACGGTTTCTTCGTCGGTCGAACGTCTCCGCTTCTTCTGTCGCAATGTACTTCTCGGCTCGGAAGTAAAATTCTTGAATGGTTGCTAGGGGTTTCTTCGTAATGGAGACTTTCATGTCGGAGGAGCGCAAACCCATTAAGAGAGCAGCCAATGCGATAGAATGGTCCAAAGTGGGGACCTTTAACATCTCTGCCTTAAATCTTTCCAGGAAATCTCTCAGAGACTCGTCTTCCCGCTGCCGCAATGATAGCAAGGAAGTGGACTTTCGTTTGGCTCCTCGGCTGATTATAAAATGAGTCTCAAACTGTTATCAGAGTTGTGTGAAACTCTTGATACTAAATGGCGGGAGAGAGTTAAACCATGTCAGAGCATTACCCTTGAGAGTAGTGGGGAAGTGATTGCATATCGCTGCGTCTGACAAGTTTCTAGAGACCATAACTGTTATGAAGTGGACAGCATGGTGACGGGGATCAGTCGTTCCATCATATCGCTCCATGGGAGGCAGAAGGACGTCTCTTGGCATTGGTTCTGAGGAAATCTTCGGATCGAATGGCGATTCTCCTGGGAGGTAGAGGAGATCTTCCCCCTTTTTTGCACCTGCCTTTTTGAGCTCAGCAGCTACAAACTGTTCGACTTGCTTCCTCAGATCCTCAAGATCGTGTCGAGAGGTCACCGATGGCTCATAATTCGCAAGAAGTACTCGTTTCAGTGGTTGTTCATAATCGGACTCCGCCGCGGATGAGAGGCCGTCTGGCTCGAGGGCTCTGCTGAGTCCCTCCAGTTGCTTGCTCATTCTTTGGAGTTTTGACTCCAATTTTTCCATCTAAGGCTGGCTCGCCTGTTCTGACGCTGGGGCCACGACCGGCTGTTCTTGGACTATGGATTGTAAAACTTGCTCCGGATGGGATGGCCTAAGATGAAACATGTGATCATGAATTGAGTGATTGGGTGCCGAAGGGAGGACAGATTCGACGGGTATAGAGGCATGCCCTTCTACAGTAAGGGCGGCTCTCGAGGATGTTCTAGTTCTCAGAGGCATGGTTGTCAGAATTACAAAAGTTGCTCTAATCTGTTCCCACAGACGGCGCCAATCTGTTGGAGGTGGGTCACGACTCCACAGATACTGGCTCCTTGCTGGCTCGAACGATCACTGTCGACGAGATTTAAGACCTGCAAAAACCGTCGGAGGGTGCTCCAGCAGGGGAGGCTCCAACACTCAAGTCAGAAAGAACGGTTTTCGAATGTAAAAGAAACAAACTAAGAGCTCAGAGGGAGAAATTTCCTATAATTAGATTGCACAATGTGTTAGAGCTAGGGAGCATACCTGGTTTTGATGGTTTTGAGATATCTTATATTTATGAGAGGCGTTCGTTGTGGGGTGCTTCAGTTCTACTTTCCTTATCGAACTGATCTGAAAATTTCGAGAATTCAATATTCCTAATTGATTGTGATTTTCATCGTATGGGAACTTTCGTTTCCTAGAGAGATCTTTTCCTTAACTGAAAGATTCTAAAGATGTCGTATTTAGGCGAGATACCAAAGCCGTAGGATGTTTTGACATTCCTTTAGTATCGTTAGAGCTGCTGGCTATCGATCGGCCTTTTGGCCAATAAAGGGTCTTCGGTATTCGTTCATTCAATAGACAAGTCATTGTATACCCGATCGAGGAGGTTATTTTCGTTCGGTAAGCGGAGCGACTGAGACACTATCATTCGGGAGATTTGGGCAACTAAGACCTTTCTATACATTATTGTAGAGAACAATTGAAGTCAGACGATAGCTGTCTTTTGTGGGCCTCCTACGTGGACCCTGTTGACGCTAATCCTTCCGAATTGGATTTAGCGTTATGTCCCATCATATATATATATATATATATATATATATATATTAAATAAACATGAGAGGCTTAGGGATGAAGAGAGCAGCTTGCATTTATGGAGGCAGCAGGAGCTTCGTGCGACGACAACGACAGTGTCAGGGGCAGCGAAAGTGGCAACATTAGTAGAAGTGGAGACGAGTGACAGTTAAAGAAGCAGTTGCAACAGTAGCAGCCGAACGGGGTGCGCGAGATTAAGGAACAGTCGACATCAGAAAGTAAAGAGAGAGACCCATGAAAGCTTCATTGGCTAGAGTGACAGAGGCATGAGGGACAGGCGAATGTTCTACCAAGTGCTGGTTTTGATTTAAAACGACTTCTTGATGCTTATATTGCAAAATGTCCAGACCCACTGTTGGAAAAAGGGGCGGGTCCGCCCATGAGGGTAGACCTTCTATTTTGAATTTGAATTGGAGGGGTGGTTATCTAAAAGAAACCACCCCAACCCCCTAAAAAAAGGAACCCACACTCTTGCTACGAAGGAAATGACTCTCCCTTTTAGAAAATGACTTTTCTGTGTCATTTTTTAAGACATGCATGAATGATACACTGTTTGATTGAGTGATGGAAAACAGAATCCTTCACATCAAAAATGGAAGGGAAGAGGACTTGGATAGAAGGGATTTGAACAACTCTTGATCTTGATTTTACCAAGGCATTGGGATTGTGAACAATAGGAAGTGATCCGTTTTTATGACGCTTTCTCGACCTAAATTGATCGGGTTGTCGAAGCCCTCAAATTAATACTGATTTCCCCCAATGCAACAAACTGTAGCAATAATGGTTACCAGGTCGAATCCCAAGGGAACTAATTAACTTAATCTCCTAATTGATGTTAAAAATAAAATTGGGGGGTTTTCAAATAAATTACTAAAATAAAAATTACCGAATAAAAATTAATAATCTAAAAATAAGAAACAAATCAACAATGCAAATTCTAAAATTTAAGGAAAATAATCAATTAACAAAACTCCGATCCAAGGGTTCATATATTCGATTGTCTCATTGATCATTGGTTAAAATATTATTCTTGCGATTCAAGCATTTAACCTTAGATCTATTAGGATAGCCGTAATAAATCATGCGTTTTCCTAATTTAATCGACCAAACCCAGCATTCAATCGAAACTTATCATTAACCGACTGGGCACGATAGCGTTCCATATCAATATAATAATAGCATTACGTTCTGTGAAAACAGTTAAACCAAAATATAAATAATTGGGATAGCCGCAATTACTCAATTTTGTTCCATTGATTCCCTAGGTCAATTGAATACCGGTAAAAGACCCATAACAAAATAACCTAGTTACTACTTGTACCATTCGTTCATGACAATTACGGATCACTGAATTCCTGGATAGCAATGGAAAAACTAATATTGAATTAAATTGTCAGATTAACCAATATTAGGTTTCCCTAAAAATTAAATCAAGAATCAACGAATACTTAAATAAAAGCAAGAAATTAAATTTAGAACATAACCTCACAATGAAGAACAATCGATTAAAATTCCCCTTGAATCAGAAATAAAAATTAGCCACACATGGTGGTAAGTATCATCACAAGATAATCAAAATAAAAAAAAAGAAAATATATTCCTAAAGAAAATAAAAATAAAAACCTAAATGGAGAGAGTGACCCCTGTAGCCGTCCCTTGCTTTTTCTCCTCAAAGAATGCCTCCTGTGAATGCAGCCTTGTGTGAATAAATAGTGGTGAGGAGGCAGCCATGCCTTGTAGAATTTTGGAAAGAATATATATTGACTTGTTGCCCCTTTTTGCCCTACTTCTAATTTAACTAGGACTCTCCAAAATTTAGGAGATTACAAAAGTTCACTCTTACTAAAAAAAGATTTTACTAAAAATAAAAATACTACTAAAATGTTGAATTAAAATTCAATCTCCTCTTCTTCAAAGCCCAATAAAGTGTCTTGACCCAATTAACTTCAAAATTGCTTCATTAAGCCCAATGTGCTCCAAATCTTCAAACTCAATCTCCTAAAAATGAAAATTCAATAAAACCAATTATTAGAGCACTAGTCAATACAAAATTAACACATAATAATAACAATAAAATCAATAATTTTGCACATTATCAAATTCCCCCACACCAAACCAATGCTTGTCCTCAAGCATTCTCTATCCCAATGTCACACAACCATTCTCCTCTTCACTCCTTCCCCTCCTTCATTTCATCATCCAACAACTTCAAGCAGCACACATTGAAACATTCAAATCAGAACCACAATCCAGAGAGCAAGTAATCATAGCTTGTATAACTTTAAATGAAGATACATAGGCATCCCAATAGACTTAACAATATCATCAGAATTCAATGCAACAAGATCCGTTACCCTCACAAGGAGATCGCTCTATGCACTCAAGTGTTTAAAGGGATTTTATCGATAACTCTCAAAATCAATGCATAGTATGCTATTACCATAAGCTTGCTTATTAATCTAATCTCCACCACTGAATATATGAATTCAAAACAAAAATCCGGAGGTCTTTATAAGGGTTGTAATGTGGTTAGGATAAGGGTAGGGAAAAGGTAAAAATGATGTGTAATGTATACCAAAGAAGCATATCAAAAATTTCAAAATATTCCTACTATCAACTCATCCCATAACATGAAGTACAATCAACCCAAGAAAAATGATTCAATCAAGACCTTATCATTCATCAATCATATTTCTGAATACTTTTCTCTTCTCTCTCATTTTTTTTTTCTTTTTTTTTTTTCTGGAATTTTTTTTTTTTTTTTTTTTTTAAAGAGAGAACAATCGAATATCAATCTCAAGGAAGAACATGTAGTGCATATACAAAACTCGTAAATCGAATGAACAAATTTCTAAAAATACTCCCCAACATAAAATTATCCCATTTCCTTTGCAAATTCTCATCCATTCAAACCCTAACACATGCTTCTTTGATATAAGGGCAAAAAAGAAGGTTAAGCGTAAAAAGAAGGCTGTGTGTCAATTTGTGAGGTTATAATCAAAGAAAAATGGATAAAGGCTCAATTTAGTTCACTAGGGAATAAGTATGCACGGGAAGGTCTTTTTTAAGATAGATAAAGTGTGTAAACCTAATTGCCCCCATCATATTAATGCATGAATTCATAAATGTGATCTTGAAAAGCATTGCAAAGCAAGTTCTAGAATAAACACACTATGATTGATGCACACTCATGAAAAAAATTAGAGCAAAAATGATTATATGCTCTCAAGGCTCAAATGCTCACAAAAGTGTGTAATATTGCATCGAATCTTGCACATTTGTATCTAATTCAATCGTCACAGTCAATAGGATGCTTAAAACAATTTTTATCCAAAATACAACTAATCACACTTGTCTCTTTCATGCATTCCAACTCAAATCGACAATGAATGCCAACTCAAAGATCATTTTCAGATGAAAATCAAAAGAGTATGGAATTTGAAAGAAAATAGAGATATGACATGGATTCATGAATTCCTCCCCCACACCTAAATGCTGCATTGTCCTCAATGAAGCAAAAAGAAGACGTTTAGGCATAATGCGGAAAGCAGAAAAAAAAAACTAACGGAAGAATGAAATGCTAAAAATGAAAACAATGAAGAAAAGAGAGAGAACTCCCCTAAGGTGATGGCGGGAATGAGAGCTCTTGGTTAGCGGATGGTTGCTTGGCAGGTGCAATTGGGGACTCTTCCGGTTCCATTGGTAGTTCTGCAGTCGGCTCGTTGGCATTGGATGAAGTTGTAGAACACCGAGGAAGCATCACCCGCGGCTGGAGGGGAGGACTAAAGGTTGATCGAAGGAGGCGATTTCAGAGAGTTCGTAGGAGAATCGAGAGAGAGAATAGAATTGGAATGTGTTGTGAATGTTCTCTCTTCTCCCATTCGACCTCTTTTTTTTTTTTTTTTTTTTGGTTTTTTTGGTTTTTTTGGTTTTTTTGGGTTTTTTTTTTTTTGTACCCAATACCGCGTGATCATCTCCTAAGAGAATGAGTGCTTCTGCCCACTTTTGGATTAAGCCTTCAGCAAACCGCGTGATCATCTGGTATGAGAATGACTGCTTCTGTCCGAAATCTGAATATCACTCCATTTATGACTTGACTTGAGAAAATTGCTGGACACAAGTAAAAATTAAAAGGGGAGATAAATAACATAATAAAACACCCAAAAATAAATAAATAAAATTACTAGAAAATTAAATCAAACTCTTAAAAAAAATTTGGGTTGCCTCCCAACAAGCGCAATTATTTTAACGTCGTTATGCTCGACGATCTTCATTTATTTCTCTTCAATGAGGTTTCAACTTCAACTTGGGAACCTCATGTAACCTTCCTTCCATATCTAATTGTGCATTCGACTCAAAATTAATGACACGCTCTTCTTCACAAATTTCCTGCACAACATCAGCAAAACAAATTGATTGACACTTATTTGGGTATTTCATAGGATCAAAAATAATGAATTTAACAATCTCGCCGTCGAACTCGACGGAGAGAGTACCCTCGTCCACATCTATTTTTGTCTTTGATGTCTTCATGAACGATCTTCCTAATAAAAGTGGAGCTGAATCTATGATAGTGTCTTTTTCCATTTTTAAAATGTAAAAATCTGCTGGAAATATTAACTCGTTAACCTGTACCAACACATCTTCAACAATCCCCTCTGGGTAAACATAAGAATGATTAGCCAACTGAATAACAATCCCAGTTTCTTTTACGGGACCCAATTTTAGAGCACTATAAATTGAATAAGGCATGATATTTACAGGTGCTCCTAAATCTAACATGGCATGCTAAATTTTTTTCTTACCAATAACACAAGGTAGAGTGAACATACCTGGATCCGCACATTTTTCGGGTAAAGTTCCCTTGATCACATCAGACATATTCTCACCTATTTCATCACCTCTTGACTCCTTAACTTCCCTTTCTGAATTCTCCAATCTGCTAGAAAAAAATGGTACAATTGTACTAGAAGTATTAGACAAAGAGGACTCGGATGTTACCTTGATTGAACCTCGATGCATGAGTTCATCTTCCTTGTCCATGTCCTTCTCTTCATCCACATTTTTAGATGGAGTAGAGACCGAGTGAAGCTCCTTCTCACTTCTCAACATTATCGCACTGACGTTTTCTTTGGGATTCACGACCGTTTGTGAAGGTAATTTTCCTGAAGTTCGAGCCTCCAAATTACTAACCGAAATTGCTAGTTGAGTGATTTGCTTCCCCAAGTCTTGAATGCTAGCTCTCGTTTCCTGTTGAAATTGTTGGGTGTTAGTCGCGAGAGCTTTCACAATATCTTCTAGGGACATACCTGAATTAGATGATTGTGTCGGAGTTTGTGTTGGCCTATTGAATTGCTGAGGAGGATATCTTGTTTGTCCTCCTTGATTGCCATAACTCAGGTTTGGATGATCTCGCCAACCGGGATTATAATGAGTGGAGTAGGGATCGAACTTCCCTTGAGGTTGGCCAGGAAATCCTCCTACGGCATTTGCTTGATGAGTAGAATCTTCTTGCAGAGATGAACACATATCCGTAGGATGTCCAGGTATCGAGCATATGCCACAGACTTTGGTTGCATGTATTTGTCCTACAGCCATCTGACGAACCAAAGCAGTCAATTCAGAAATTTGATTTTCAAGGTGAGAATGACTTACCTCATTGACACGTTTCGTAACTCCATCCGTTCTCAACCCAAATTGTTGAGAATTTTCTGCCATGTTTGTGATCAATTGTCTGGCTTCTTCAGGTGTTTTATTTACCAAGACTCCTCCGCTAGCCGCATCTACCATACTCCTATCCATGGGTAGAAGTCCTTCATAGAAATATTGTATCAAGAGCTGTTCCGGTATTTGATAATGTGGACAGCTAGCGCAGAGTTGTTTAAACCTCTCGAAGTACTCATACAGCGTCTCTCCGCTAATCTGTCTGATCCTACATATCTCCTTTCGAATGTTGGCAGCCCTAGATGCAGGAAAAAATTTTTCCAAGAATAATCTCTGCATCCCATTCCATGTATTGATCGAACCCGGAGGTAAATAGTACAACCAATCTTTTGCCTTTTCTTTTAGAGAAAAGGGAAAGACTCTCAGCTTAATTTGTTCCTCGGTCACACCTTGGGGTTTCATACTCGAACAAACAACGTGGAATTCCTTCAAATGTTTATGTGGGTCCTCACCTGGAAGACCACAAAAAGTAGGCAATAAGTGAATCAAACCAGATTTAAGTTCGAAAGCTACCTCAAGATTTGGGTATTCGATACACAAGGGCTGTTGATTCATATTAGGTGCAGCCAATTCCTTCAAGGTTCTCTCACGATCGGCCATCTTTTCCTCTTCTTCTTAAAAAATAGATTTGTCACAAATTGTCAGATCAATGTTAAAAATTGGCCTTCTACGTAACTTACCTTTCCTCTGTCTGGCCTCCTTTCTCAATCGGCGAGCAGTTTTCTCAATTTCAGGAATATATTCTAATTCACCTCCTTGAGAAGAACAGGTCATAAAATAAAAGAGGTCAGCAAAACAAATAATAAAACACAACTAAGAAATTAAAATAGTTCCCCGGCAACGGCGCCAAAATTTGATCGGGTTGTCGAAGCCCTCAAATTAATACTGATTTCCCCCAATGCAACAAACTGTAGCAATAGTGGTTACCAGGTCGAATCCCAAGGGAACTAATTAACTTAATCTCCTAATTGATGTTAAAAATAAAATTGGGGGGTTTTCAAATAAATTACTAAAATAAAAATTACCGAATAAAAATTAATAATCTAAAAATAAGAAACAAATCAACAATGCAAATTCTAAAATTTAAGGAAAATAATCAATTAACAAAACTCCGATCCAAGGGTTCATATATTCGATTGTCTCATTGATCATTGGTTAAAATATTATTCTTGCGATTCAAGCATTTAACCTTAGATCTATTAGGATAGCCGTAATAAATCATGCGTTTTCCTAATTTAATCGACCAAACCCAGCATTCAATCGAAACTTATCATTAACCGACTGGGCACGATAGCGTTCCATATCAATATAATAATAGCATTACGTTCTGTGAAAACAGTTAAACCAAAATATAAATAATTGGGATAGCCGCAATTACTCAATTTTGTTCCATTGATTCCCTAGGTCAATTGAATACCGGTAAAAGACCCATAACAAAATAACCTAGTTACTACTTGTACCATTCGTTCATGACAATTACGGATCACTGAATTCCTGGATAGCAATGGAAAAACTAATATTGAATTAAATTGTCAGATTAACCAATATTAGGTTTCCCTAAAAATTAAATCAAGAATCAACGAATACTTAAATAAAAGCAAGAAATTAAATTTAGAACATAACCTCACAATGAAGAACAATCGATTAAAATTCCCCTTGAATCAGAAATAAAAATTAGCCACACATGGTGGTAAGTATCATCACAAGATAATCAAAATAAAAAAAAAAGAAAATATATTCCTAAAGAAAATAAAAATAAAAACCTAAATGGAGAGAGTGACCCCTGTAGCCGTCCCTTGCTTTTTCTCCTCAAAGAATGCCTCCTGTGAATGCAGCCTTGTGTGAATAAATAGTGGTGAGGAGGCAGCCATGCCTTGTAGAATTTTGGAAAGAATATATATTGACTTGTTGCCCCTTTTTGCCCTACTTCTAATTTAACTAGGACTCTCCAAAATTTAGGAGATTACAAAAGTTCACTCTTACTAAAAAAAGATTTTACTAAAAATAAAAATACTACTAAAATGTTGAATTAAAATTCAATCTCCTCTTCTTCAAAGCCCAATAAAGTGTCTTGACCCAATTAACTTCAAAATTGCTTCATTAAGCCCAATGTGCTCCAAATCTTCAAACTCAATCTCCTAAAAATGAAAATTCAATAAAACCAATTATTAGAGCACTAGTCAATACAAAATTAACACATAATAATAACAATAAAATCAATAATTTTGCACATTATCACTAAAATACTCATCCATCAAAGAGATAATTTGTTTCCTACCTAATTTGGGTATTTAAACAATTAAAAATGTCATGCATGATCTTAAAGGTTCATTAATGACACCTTGAAATTGGTTTGTCAAAATGCTCTCAATTTTATACCATAGCATACTTATGATATGTATATCTGATCTGCAAAATTTCGCATGCAACGGATGAATATATTAAAAGATATTATAAATCGTAACCCAAACTTAATGTACTCATAACTTTCAAAATGTTAAATTTCATGATATGAAATTTATATGATTAGATTATTCATGAAAAATATTTTGCAACAATATAAAGATAAAAAAAAAATGGTTAAGAATTGAGAGATATATTGTCTGTCGAAAATTTGTTCGAAATCTGGAAATTTGGGGAAGAAGATGAACAGTAAAATGTTCAATCCTACTCTCGACAACGGCAAGTGTAATCCACTCATAGGCTAAAAAAGTCCGATTAAAAATCCAAGACAACCATTGAATTCAGAGATATCAAAAATACGAGGAAAGACAAAATATGGTGAACCAGAGCCGCTGGGAAGGCGGCGCGTGGCCTTGACGCACCACCACAAGCGTGTGAAAGCCGCACAGAACTTTGTTTTGTGACAGTTAAGTCCTTTTTGTGCGTGGGAGTGCGTGAAGGGCTTATTTTGGTCCTAATTTTTACCAAAATAAATTTTATATTTATTTTGATTTTTCTGTAATTTATAATTTATTTTTCAGAAATGAAAAATATTTCTTTTTGATTATTAAATTAATGAATATTAGAAAATTACGAAAAAATAGTTTTTCAGTCCGGAAAATTTTGTATGAGTCTGAAAAAATATTTTATATTTTTTTGTGAATTTTAATATATTTTCCTAGAAAAATCATTTTTCTGTCCTAGAAAATTCTAAAAATTTTTGGTGGGACTAGAAAATTATTTTCTTAATTTTGGCTACCTGAATATAAATTGTTTACACTCGTTTTAATTTTATGCTCTTTTTTTATGTGTGAAAAATTCATTTTTTTAACATAAAATTGTTTAAAAATTGAGTATATTATTTAAAATAAATAATTTTAAAATTTATTATAATATTATGGTTGGCTATGTGTCTAACATAAAATTGTTCCCATTTTCAGAAAAATGGTAATAATCGGACGTATTTTTAAAAAACTTCCGGGCCTCTGGGGAAAGGAAAGAGATTTGAGAAATCCAGAACGTTTAATGAAGTTGGTCAAATTTTGACATATAAGATGGATCCATCTCAATCTTTGCCAGATCATTTAGAAATCATGGAACAAAAACGTTTGGAACTCATTTAGTTTGGATATTCCTTTTAGGGGGATAACGTGTATATACTGAGAAATTCACTGCCTCTTTATTAGGTTAACGTAGTTGATAAGTTATTTGCCAAATATGAACACATGATTCTTGACGTTGTAAGGCTAATATTAATAGAAATATGGAGAATCAAGAATCTAGAGACCCAAGTGAAGAAAAGACTTTCCCAAAGTTTGAATAGTTCCCCAAATGCTGTAAGGAGGTTCGCCCCTAGGGATAGACTATCTAAGAGAATTGTAAGCATGGTATCACGAATGGATGTATCTTGAACTAGATAATTCATTTGTATGTTCTTTCTTTTGCATATAATGAATGTTTGATTAGAATCATGATCATATAATAGATGAACATTCGAAATTTTAGTTTCTTTCGAATATATGTTAGTTATATTCATTATTGATGATCATGTATGCAAAAGGACTTATAGGGTCTCTCTCTTGAATGAAAATTTTGGATTGGTAGAATTTAGTAATTCTCATCCAAAATTGAAATGTTATTTAAATACTTAGTGTATTTAAGTGGGAGGTTTTAGATTGACAGAATTTAAGTAATTATCACCTAAAACTTGTAGAATTTTGTAATTTTAAATTAAATTTGTGATAGTGATATATTAGGACCATAGATGATGATTGGGAACCTAGTAATTGAAATGTTATTTTAAATACTTAGTGTATTTAAGTGAGAGGTTTTAGATTGACAGAATTTAAGTAATTCTTACCTAAAACTTGTAGAATTTTGTAATTTTAAATTAAATTTGTGATAGTGATACATTAGGATCATAGATGGTGATTGGGAACCTAGTAAACTTTCGATTCTATACCTAATGTTGACTTATCATGGATGTTAATCTTGAAATACAAAATTACGTATATGGTATAAGCATTAGTACGTATGTCTACCCTCTTAGAAAACCCAAACTATAGCATTGAAATCCTTTATTAGGGATTTGAATAGAAATGACAAATTAAATGGTGATAACCGTGAGATATAACGCCATAAAATGTGAAATGTGCTGAAAGAATAAGATGTTTTAGAAAATATCAAGTATGTCAAGAAATACCCCATAGTGGGCAATGCTACCTTTATAAGGGAGAGAATTAGATGATAACCAAGTGTGGAAAATGATAGATTTCACTACCCAAGAAATCTTAGTTAGCTTTCAGATTGAAGACATGATATCTAAATATGAGCAATATTTTGACTGCTCATGATATTATGGTGTATCTCAAAGAGATATAGATATACCAGTGACTCATTTTAGATAGTTGACCAAGAAGTTTGATACCTATAAAAGGCAAAGTAATCACAGTATCAAACGGTTTTTTATGGTCATGTCTAGCAATGTTAGAGAGCGGAAGTTAGCTGGTCATGTTCTCTCAAATGGATAGAAAGTTCAAATTTTGATATGATTCCTTCCTATCAAGTGGGAGCACCTGAAAGTCAGTTTGATTCACAATGACAATATGAGAACTTTCTCAAATGTTGCTCTTCACGTCGAGCTTGAGAATTAGTAGTTTTGTGCTGCAAGATCCATAGCTAATACTTTTGTTATAGAGTTTAGATCTAAAAGAGTTTCGGACTCTAAACGTGAGAGTGACTGGAACAAAAGTAAGAAATGTAAGGACAGACGGATCACAAAAGAACAACCCAGAATATTAGAACAGATAAGGAGGCATTTATGAATTTTTCGTCGATTGCTTTCTGGTAGTAGATAGTATGTAGAGAATGATGTAATAGTGGATGTTAGAGAAGTTGGCATTTGTAAATTGGAGTTACAAAGTGGCCGAGCTCACATTCTGCGTGTTGTTCTCTACGTATCAGAAATTCGATAGAATCTTATATGTTCTTGTTCTTTTGGAATTTTAGCTATTTTTGAACTTTCAGAGATATAGGGTTGATTTATATTTGAATGACATGCGTATTGATTCTGGACAATTTACAAATGGTTTTATCATTTTGCAAATATTGATAATGTGACGAGATATGATAGACTTGGTCACGTTGGGATAATACAGGATAAATTAACTAGTGAGAGTATAACTATTGGGTTCATCACAAAAGTTGATTTACCAACATGTGAATGTTGTCTTGACGGCAAAATGACGAGAAAACTATTTGAAAAGGCTATACGGGCTAAATTTCTATTGCATTTAATCCATAAAGATATTCGTGGTCTAATAAGTGAGGAGGCTAGATATGGAACTTTGTATTTTATTACGTAATCCGACATTGTTGGATGTGAAAAATTTATGATGGCTCAGGTTTATTTGTTGGCTTTTTTTTGGAGAGATGTCTGGTTCACTGCGGCTTACATTTGTTAACAAAATACCTTCACAGAAAGTACCAATGACATGATATAAACTTTTGACTGGTAGAATGTCGTGTCTCAGTGACCTCAGACCTTGGGAATTGGATGTTTGAATTTGAGAATTTTTTAATAAATTTAGAAAATTTGGGTTCCAGTAGAAGTAAGAGTATTTTTATTAGATACTCCAACCAGTCTAAAGTTGAGTATTCATTTGTGAATAAGAATATGATACTACATTAAAGATTAGATCACGAATGTCACATTTTTTAAGAATGATTTTCCTATGAAAAGTGACGTGAAGGATATAGAGCTGTTATTTGAATTAAATAATTCAAATAATAGTTTTGTCTATTACGGATTGTTAGAATAGTGATGATCCCAGTGGGAGGGATTTAAAATCTAACGATCCAACTGAGTTACAGACTCAGAAAAGTGTTAGGAAAAACGTGCCTAAGTATCACTTGGGGATTGAATGACACGTATTTGTTGTTTCTTCAGAAGATAAAGAAGAGTTTCCGAATGCATATGAGACTCTATCTTGTCCCACCAATGGTGAATGGAAAAGGCAATGGAAAAAAGAATAGGAGTTAATGAGGTCTAACCATGTTTGGCAATTAATTGAACTTCAATCAGGGCACAAAGTTATGGAGAACAATTGGATTCTCAAAACAAAGTGTAAGATAGATAGAACTATTGGGAGATAAAAGGCTCAACTGGTAGCACAAGGTTACACTCAGTAAAAGAGTATTGATTATGAGAAAATATTTTCCCAGTAGTGAGATTTATCTCTATTCACGTGACAATAGTGGCAAATTTAGATTTAGAATTACATCAATTGGATGTGAAGACTATTTTCCTCAATGTTGAACTTAAGGAAGACATTTATATGACACAATTAAAGGGTTTTTATCATTAAAGGCTAAGAAGACAATAATTGATGGCCTTAAGCAGTTTTCCAAACAATGGTGTTTAAAATTTCATAGATATGTAATCTTTTATGATTTCATCATGATAGACGAAAACCATTGTTTCTATTTAAAAAGTCCATTGACAAGTTTATAATTCTATCCTTATATGTCAAGGACATATTATTAGCAATGAATGATAAGGAGTATGACCTTCGAGATGAAGGATATGGATAAGACAGATTGGGAATTGAATTTTAGAGAAATCGTTCCGGGAGATTACTGGAGTTATCTTAAAAGCTTATATTATAAAGACTCTAGAATGGTTCAGCTTAAACAACTACAAACTCGTTGATACTCCTGTAACTATAGGTGATAGTTCAAAAGATGACATATGTCCTAAAACTCCTAATAAATACATGAAATATCCAGAACATCGTATTCTAGTATAGTTCGGAATATGAAGTAGGCTATAATATGTATTCGTTTCGAAATTTGTTATGCTATCGGATTTAGTTGGCAAGTATCTGTCCAATCTAGGAAGAAAAATTGGATTATTATGAAAAGGATGTTGGGATACTTGAGCGGAACTGCTAATTATCTCCTTCATTATTAAGGAAATGATCTAGTTTTGAAAAGATACACGAATGCTGATTGGGGAGGAGATTTGCATGAGAGAAAATCTGCCTCTGGTTATGTCTGTTTGCTCATGAAGAAGTAAGAAACAAACATGTGTATCACTATCTATAATGGAAGTAGATTTATGATCAATGCTTCTACAGTTTAGAAAATGAGTTTGGTTAAATAGATGTTGCAATATTTGATAGTAAACAACTTAGTGAGAGCTTGACGATTTATTGTGATAATCGGTCAACTATTGCTTACGCATGAGACTCTGAATATGATTGCAAAGCCAAATATGGACACAAAGATCAATCTTGTCAGAGACATAATTGAAAAGAGGGGAATGACATTGAGATATGTATCTATGCATTTGGTAGTGGATTGTCATTTTTCGGAGGCCAATGCCTAAAGACATATTTGTGAGACATGTTAGATGATATGAATTGTATAGATTGTGATAGTATTTGTTACTATGGTAGTGATTTTGATTATATATAGAAAGTATGTACGTTATAATGCTCATATTCGTTGACAATTGAATTTTGTTTTTTGTGTCCAAAAGTTTTGTGTTTGGAATTGAAAGTATGTCGGACAAGTTTTGAGATTGACTCTCTTACACGAGCAATCGTCTCTAATGTCTGTGTAACATGTAGAGATGAGGCGTATTAATTTGTGGTGGATTAACACAGATACAAGCTGCCTTAGTTAAAGTACTAAGATGAGATTACCAGTTAATATACTACATATATGGTAATCGAAATGGATTCCCCACAATCCATTAAACTTGTCAAATAGCAAAGTATGAGTTTTCCTTGGTGTTGTGAGATGTTGGAAGACTTGTAAGAAGGAAACTCAGGTCAAGTATTGTGTATACTTGAACTAAAACCTATACGATGCGTTATTTTAGAAAAGAAGACATACGCTTCCAAATGGAAAGAAAAGTATCGTAACACTTATTTCATACCACGTATACTAATGTGACCATATGAGCAATGAGATGGTACATCTCTCTTCACCTCATTATGTCTATCTCATTGTGTGAGACTCAGAGGTTTATGCTCAACCTCAATTTGTACCCTTAGAACTTTCGTTTGTCTCTTGAAATTTTATTTTAGTGTTGCTACTTTAGCATGTCACCAAGAAATCATGGATGATTCGGTTTGGCGGTGCATGTCTAGGAAAGCAATTAAGATAAAGTTGAAAGTTAGTATTATGAAAGAAAGACTGTCTTTGATCGATACGTTACTCTGTATTCACAGACCGGTCAATTATGTCTATGACTTAGTGTTTAGAGACATAATTGTGAATACATGATTGGATTAGAGTCAAGTATACTCTTACATTATTTTGAGGGATAAGAGATACACTGACTATGTCGAGTAAGAAGAGGTTTGGGGTATAACGAGATATGATGTCCTCTTCACTACTTTGACGATGAGCTGCTATATATCCTTAACCGGTATATAGTTACAGAGCTATTGGTATTCTCGTAGGTCACACGATCCTCTTGTCTGTATGAAATTAGTGATATTCAATTGAAATGATCAAATTATGTGCGGTTCTAGCCATCATGTGCGAGTGGAAGATGTTGGAAAAAGGGGCGGGTCCGCCCATGAGGGTAGACCCGCCCCCTCTATTTTGAATTTGAATTGGAGGGGTGATTATCTAAAAGAAACCACCCCAACTCCCTTAAAAAAAAAAAGGAACCCATACTCTCTCTACAAAGGAAATGACTCTCCCTTTCAGAAAATGAGTTTTCTGTGTCATTTTGAAAGACATGCATGAATGATACACTGTTTGTTTGAGTGATGGAAAAGAGAATTCTTCACATCAAAATGGAAGGGAAGAGGACTTGGATAGAAGGGCTTTGAACAACTCTTAATCTTGATTTCACCAAGGCATTGGGATTCTGAACAATAGGGGGTGACCTATTTTTGTGACGCTTCCTCGACCTAAAATACTCGTCCGTCAAAGAGGTAAATGATCCAACCCAAATTACGATCTAGGGAATTTCCACATGAAATTATTTTTGTTGATTTCTATGAATATCTTCACCCAAAATGCATTACTGATGTTTCTGAATGAAATGTCGACCCCCTCTCTACAACTGTCTATGCCTATAGAGCTGTTAGAAAAGTTGGATGTGGATCCGCCCATGAGGGGAGACCTAGGACCCATGACCCTCCATGTTTTTGAAATTTAAAAGGAGGCAGGGTTGGTTAAAGGAAACCACCCCCAATCTCCCTCAAAATAACTCCCTCTCCTTTAAGAAGTTGACAAGCCATTTTTTCTTTCTCCCATCATACACATGAGTGAGAAAATTTGGAGAATGGGAAACATGAAAAAGAGAAGTCATCGCTCTTTTTTTCTTGAAGAGCGTGAAGAAGAATTATGAGAATAAAGGGGCTCTTCAAACATTTGGCAAAGAGAAATGAGAGGGTTTGTAAATTCAATAATCATTACGTTCATCGAGGCATTTGGATTGTGAATAATAGGAAGTACTCTGATTTTGTGACACTCTCTCGGCCTAGGATACCCAATTGTCGAAAAGAGATAAGTGATCCTAACCTAATTTTAATCCAAAAATTTCGGTATGAAAATTTATTTGTTGGTTTCTAGAAAATCATCATTTGTATTAGAGTCATTTAGGGTGTTTCCTATTTCTTTGTTAGACATTGAAAAATGAAAAATGCCTACAATAATTTTCAAGATTCATTAATGGCAACTTGAAATTAGTTTGTTGAAATACTCTCAATTTTATACCATAGCATACTTATGATGTGTAGATCTGATTTGTAAAATTTCACATGATTGAGTACATTAAGAGATATTACAAACCCTAGCCAAAACTTAATGTATTTGTAACTTTTAGCATACTCTATTTCATGACATGAAATTTATATGATTACATTCATCTCAAAAAATGTTTTCCAACCATATAAAGATTAAAAAAAATAGTTAAGAATTGAGAGAGATATGGTCATTCGAAATTTGGGTCGAATACTAGAAAATTAAAAAAGAAGATGAACAGTAAAAATGTCATTTTCACTATCGGCAGCGGCAAGTGAACTTCACCTCCCAAGATAGGGATGTCCGATTTAAAATCCGAGACCACCATTAAACTCAGAGATATCAAAAATGGGGGGAAACTAAAATTTGATGATCGGAATCTGCGGAAAGGCGGCGAGTGTGATTCACGCATGCGTGTGATTCACGCACCGCCGTAGGAGAGTGAAAGCCATTTTTAGACTTTTTTTTATTACAGCTAAATCCAGTGACGCGTAAGAGAGTGTGAAAGGCTATTTCTGGTCTCAATTTTTACCAAAATAAAATTTTATTTATTTTGATTTTTCTGTGATTTATAAATTATTTTTCGTAAATGAAAAGTATTCTTTATTAATTATTAAATCAATAAACAGTTAGAAAATTATAAAAAATATTTTTCTGTCTAGAAAATTCTAAAAAATTTTGTATAAATCTGAAAAATCATTTTGGTTTTTTCTGTGAATTATAATTTATTTTCTGGAATTGAAAAATGATTATTTATTGATTTATAATCAATAAATTATTAGAAAATTACAGAAAAGTCATTTTCGGTCCAGAAAACTCTGAAAAATTTTTTTAACTAGAAAATTATTTTTCTTAATTTTGGTTACCTGAGTATAAATTGTTTACACTCTTTTGATTTTATGCTTTCCTTTTATATGTGAAAAAATTATTTTTTCAACATAAAATTGTTTGGGAATTGAATATATTATTTGAATCAAATAATTTTGAACTTTATTATAATATTATGGTTGACTTAATGTCCGATCTAGTATTGAATCCATTTTCTAGAGTAATGATGATGTTTGGACAGAATGCTGGAGCTCTCGGGAGGAGAGTTAAAATATTAAGAAGTTCAGAATGTATGATGAGATTGGATCAAATTTTGATAGACCCAACTCATACTTTATCAGATCCTTTAAAGATCATGAAAGCACAATACCTGGAATTTCTTGGATTAGGTCATTCTTTTTTTGGGAGGATGACGTATGTATATTTTAAGAAATATTCTAACTCTTTATTAGGACAGCGCGATTGATGAAATAATTGTCAAGAGAGAAAATGTGATTTTTGACAATGTGAAACCCATATTAATAGAAATATGAAGGGTCAAGAATTTAGAGATCCAAATAAAATAAAATCATCTCATAGTATTGATAGCACTACCCCCACGTACTATAAAGAGATTTTTCTCCTAGAGATAGACAATTCAATGGGATGAAGAATGTGATTATTCGAATGAACATATTGTGAATTAAAATAATACATTTGCATATTTTTTTTGCACTCTATGGTTGATTGTTTGAAACATGATCATATACTATAAATTTTTAAGTTTTTTTTATAAAATTTCTATTGAGAATATGATTGAGAATATTTAATATTTTTATATGAAAATACGTGTAAAAGAAAATTAGGGTACCTTGAAAAGAATTTTGCTTTGTTAGAATTTAAATAATTCTCATCCAAAATTGAAATTATTTAAATACTTTGTGTATTTAAGTGGAAGGTTTTAGGTTGGAAAATTTTAAGTAATTCTCATCTAAAACTTATAAGATTTTGTAACTTTAAATTAAATTCGTGATAGTGATACATTAGGATCATAGATAATGATTGGGAATCTAGTAAACTTTCGATTCTATACTTGATGTTGACGTTTCATGGATGTTAATCTTGAATTACAAAATTACATATATGATGTGAACATTAATACATATATTTACCTTCTTAGAAAATCCAAACCATAGCATTGAAGTCCATTATTAAGGACTTGAATAGAAGTGACAATTTGAATGGCGACAATCATGAGATATAATGCCATAAAATATAAAAGGTGCTAAAAGAATGAGATATTTTGAAAGGTATCAAGCATGTTATGTAGAAGTGGGCAATGTTGCCCTGTAAAGGGGAGAACTAGATGCAAACCAGGTGTGAAAAATGATAGATTCCACTACTTGAAAGATCTTAGTTACCTTTGAAATTGAAAACATGATATCCGAGTATGAGTAATATGTGACTGCTCATAATATTTGGGTACCTCAGAGAGTTAGACAATTAACCATAAAGTTTAATATATATAAAAGGTGAAGTAATCACAATATCAAACAGCTTTTAAGGGTCATGTCTAACATGATTAGAGAGTGGGAGTCAGCTGGTCATGTCCTCTCTAATGAACAGAAAGTTCAAATCTTGATCCGATTCTTTTCTACCATGTGGGAGTACCTGAAAGTCAATTTGATTCATAACAATAGTGTGAAGACTTTCCCAGACGTTACTCGCCACGTCAAGCTTGGAGATGAGCGGCTTGATGTTGCAAGATCCATAGTTGATGCTTTTATTGTAGAGTCAAGTTTCGAGAGAGTTTCAGGCTCTAAGTATGAGAGGAACTGGAACAAAAGCAAGAAAGGAAAGGAGATTATAAACGGATCACAAAAGAAGAACAACCTTGGATATAAGAACAAACAGAGAGATATTTATGAGTTTTTGATTGATTGCTTTCTAATAGTAGATAGTATGTAGAGAACGATACAAGAGTGAATGTTAGAAAAGTTGGTACTTGTAAATTAGAGTTACGAAGTAACTAAACTCTCATTCTACATATTATTCTTTATTTCTCAAAAATTTGATAGAATCATATCTGTTCTTGTTTTTTTTGAAATTTGGTTATGATTTGAACTTTAGACATGTATATTGGTTCTGGACAATTTGCAAATGGTTTTTTCATTTTACAAATGTTGATAATGTGACATGAGATGATGACTTGATTTCATTATAGCAATATAGGGTGAATCAACGAGTGAAAGAAGAACATTGGGTTCACTCACAAAAGTTGACTTACCAATGTATGAATGTTGTTTTGTCAGCAAAATAATGAGAAAACTATTTGGAAAAGTCATACGGGCTAAATTTCTATTACACTTTATCTGTTCAGACATTTGTAATCCAATAGATATGAAGCATATGCATGGAGGTTTGTGTTTCATTACATTTATTGATAATTTCACACGTTTGACCATATCTATTTGATTTCTCACAAGTCTGAAGCATTCATGCATTATGTAAACAAGGTAGAGAATCAGATGGATAGATAACATGAATATCTATCAGATCAATTTAAAGATCTGATTAATGAAAGAGATATAAACCGACATTTGACCATTCATAATACACTTCAGCAGAGTGGTGTTATAGTAAGAAGAAATAGAATAGTGTTGAATATGACAAGATCTATGATGACGCATGTTAACTTGCCGATTTTTTTAGAAGATACCTTATTAACTGCAGCCTATATATATTTTAAACAAAATACCTTCACAAAAAGTACCAACGACATGATATAGACATTAGACTGGTAGAGGATCGTGTCTCAGTGACTTCAGACCTTAGGGATTGGTAGTCTATATTTGAGATTTTTTTAATAAATTTAAAAAATTGGATCCCTATAGAAGTAAGAGTATTTTTATTGGATACTCTGACCACTCTAAAAATTAAGTATTCATTTGTGAATAAGAAATTGGTACTATAGTAGAGATTAGATCAGGGATATCACATTTCTGAAGAATGATTTTCCTAATAGAGGTGACGTAAAGAACATAGAACTGTTATTTGAATTAATTAATTCAAATGATAGTTTTATCTATTACGGATTGTTAGAATGGTGCTGATCTTAGTGGAAGAGATTTTAATTCTAGCAATCCAACTGAATTACAGATTCAGAAAAATGCTAGAAAAGCCATGCCTAATAGTCACTTGGAGATTGAAGGGCATGTATTTGTTGTTTTTCTGGAAGATGAAGAAGAGTCTCAGAACGTATATGAGACTCTATTTGGTCCCACCAAGGGTGAATGGAAAAGACAATGGAAAAAAGAATGAAAGTCAATGAAGTCCAATCATGTTTGGGAATTAGTTGAACTTCTATCAGCCTGCAAGGTTATTGAGAATAACTGGATTCTCAAAACCAAATGTAGGATAGATTGAACTATTGAGAAATAAAAGATTCAACTGGTAGTAAAAAGTTACACTCAGTAAAAGAGTGTTGATTGTGAGGAAATCCTTTTCCGGTAGTGAGATTTATCTCCATTCCCTTGTAGTTGGCAATAGTGACCAATTTAGATTTGGAATTATGTCAAATGGATGTGAAGACTGCCTTCCTCTTTAGTGAACTTAAGGAAGAAGATTGTATGGCACAACCAAAGGGTTTTGTCATTAAAGGCCAAGAAGACAACAATTGATGGTCTTAAAAAAGTTTTCAAGATAATGGTATTTAAGATTTCACAAAAATGTGATATCTTATTATTTTATCATGATAGACGAAAACCATTGTTTCTATTTGAAAAGTCCAATGATAAATTTGTAATTCTATCATCATATGTCAAGGACATATTGTTATCCACGAATGATAAGGGATATGTATTTCAGAACTTGAAATGGTTATTCTTCATTTTTTTTAAAGATGAAAGATATGTGTGAGATAGATTGAGAATTGAATTTCAGATAAATTGTTTCAGGAGATTACTGTAATTATCTCAAAAGTCTTATATTATAAAGGTTCTGGAATGATTCATCTTAAAAGATTGCAAACCCACTGATACTCCTGTGACTATAGGTGATAGTTCAAGAGATGACATATACCCTAGAACTCCTAATGAGCAGATGAAGTGTCCGGAATACCGTATTCTAGTATAGTTGGAAACTTAAAGTACGTTATAATGTATACTTATTCCAATATTTGTCATGCTACGGAGTTTAGTCGGCAGGTATCTGTCCAATCTAGAAATAGTGATTGGATTGTTATGAAAAGGATGTTGGGATACCTGAACAGAATTGCAAATTATTTCCTTCATTATTAAGAAAATGATATAATATTGAAAGGATACACGAATGTTGTTTGGGAAGGTAATTTGGATGTGAGAAAATCTACCTCTGGTTATATTTTCTTGTTCAATAATGGCGTCATCTCATGAAATAGCAAGAAACAAACCTGTGTACCATTTTCTATAATGAAAGCAGAATTTGTGGTCAATACTTCCGCAGTTCAAAGAATGGGTTTGGTTTAGAAGATCTTATAATATTTTAGAAGTAGTAAGCAACTTAGTAAGAGGTTGACAATTTATTGTGACAATCGGTCAACTGTTATTTACACGTGAGACTCCAAATATATGATGTTATTCTCATATTCAATGACATTTGAATTTTGTCTTTATGTCCAAAATTCTTGTATCTAGAATTGAAAGTATATCAAGTAAGTTTTGAGATTGGCTTTCTCATATGAGCAATCACCTCTAATATCTTTGTGACATGTACAGATGAGGCATGTTAATTTGTGGTGGATTAATAAACATACAAGCCGCCTTAGTTAAGTACTAAGATGAGATTATCGGCTATATATACTACACATATGATAATCGAAATGGATTCCCCATAATCCATTAAACTTGTCGAATTGCCAGGTGTGGGTTTTTCTTGATATTGTGAGATTTTGGAGGATTTGTAAAAAGAAAAATTTAAGTCAAGTATTGTGTATACTTGGATTAAGACATGTACGATGCGTTATTTTAGAAAAGAAGACATATAATTCCGAATGAAAAGGAAAGTATCATAGCACGTGTTTCATACCACGTGTGCTTATGTGATCATATGAGTAATGAGATGGTACATCCCTCTTTATCTGATTATGTTCATCTCATTGTGTGAGACTTGAGGTTTACATTTAACCTCAATTTATACCCTTAAAACTTTCGTATGTCTCTTAAAATTTTATTTTAGTGTTGCTACTTTAACGTATCACCAAGAAGTCATGGATGATTCGGTTTAACAGTGCATATTTAGGAAAGAAGCTAAGAGAAAGTTGAAAGTTAGTAATATGAAAGAAAGACTATCTTTGACCGATACATTACTCTGTATTTACAGGTCGACCAATTATGTCTGTGATTTAGTGTTTAGAGACGTAATTATGAATACATGATTGAATTTGAATCAAATATGCTCTTACATTGTTTTGAGAGATGAGAGATACGTTGACTATGTTGAATAAAAGAAATTTAAGGTATAGCGAAATACGATATCCTCATCACTATTTTGACGAGGAGTTACTATATATTCTTAACTGGTATATAGGTCTAAAACTCTTACTATTCTCGCAGGTCACACGATCCTTTTACCTATGTAAAATTGGTGTTTGATAGTAATGATTACGCAATTTGCGAATCTAGCCCTCATGTGCGAGTGAGAAATATTAAAAAAGTTAGATCCGGGTCTGCCCATGAGAGTAGACCCAAGACCTATGCCCCTCCATGTTTTTGAAATTTAAAAGGAGGTAGGGGTGGTTAAAGGAAACCACCCCCAATCTCCCTCAAATAACTCCCTCTCCTTTAAGATTTTTCTTGGAGAACGTGAAGGAGAATTATGAAAATAAAGGGGCTCTTCAAACATTTGGCAAAGAGAAATGAGAGGGTTTATAGATTCATTGATCATTATATTCATCGAGACATTTAGTTCGTGAATAATAGGGAGTGTTCGATTTTATGACACTCTCTCAGTCTATGATACCCAATCATCGGAAAGAGATAACTGATCTTAGCCTAATCTCGATTCGAGAATTTTCGCATGAAAATTTATTTGTTGGTTTCTAAAAGATCATCAAGAACCAACGTTAGTAATGGAACACAACATGCTGACGTTTTTCCTGGAAATGTTAGCAACAAATGACTATTTCCTGATGTTTTGTTAAGAAACGTTGGCATATGGTTCTCTCTCTCCCCCACTCTCTCTTTCTAACCACCTGCTGATATTTAGCTGGTAAACCTCGACAAATGGGTCTCCTTCTCACTCCCTCTGTCTCTCTCTTTTTTACTCTCTCTTTCTTCCACTCTAACCATTTGCCAACATTTGTGCAAGAAACGTCCGCAATACTAACAACATAAGCATTTTCTTCTGAAATGTAGGCATTGATCCTTTTGTTGCTAAGCTTTATTAGGCAACGTTTTTGGGTGTAAACGTCCCTCATGTATAGGATGTCAATGTTTTTACTTAAAACCACCGGCACTTCTTTGAAAAAATGTGATGTTTTCGAGCCAAAACCTCGCACTCCCTCTCTTTAGAATCTCTCTCTACTCTATCTCTCTCTCTCTGCTTTTTCCAATGTTTGTTAAGGAAATATCGATAAAGCTTTGAGCTTCGTCAGCATTTATTAATGGACACATCGGCAAAACTTTGAGTTTTGTCGATATTTCCTTTCGTAAACGCTGGCAAGGGGGGAAAATTCCCACCACTCACCATCGTGCTACTGTTTTGGGGCGACATTTTTGGTCTAAAACATTACCTTAATGTTCTTTTACCTGGTTGCTCACGCGCCTTAGCGCGCATGAGCTTCATGAGCTATCTCCTATGCACGTCATGCGCCTCAGTGCGCATGATGTTCATGTGCCTTGGACTCAAGTTGGGTTTTCTTCACTTGACGGTGTAATTGGATCTGCATGACCCAATCACTGGAAACCCATTTTTTGGCCATTTTGGGCACCAATTTTGCCCAAAAATTGTAATTTGACTTCCAAAATCATCCTTAACGTGATTTATTGGAACACTGAAACCCTAAACTCGGCAATTTAAACACCCTCTATCACGGCCCTTTACGACCGATGAAGAAACTCACGTTTCGGCAACTAAATCACACAATTAATATATCAAAATTATAGATCAGAACTTAAGAAACATGTATGAACCATTTTTACAGAATAATTCGTCCTTAAACTTGAAAAATCTATGATTCTAAGGTCACATTATAGCCGAAAACTTCAACCGGACATTAATGGTATAAACATGCTCTAAAAAATTAAATAAAAATCATATTCATGATTTATGGTTCATGATTTATGGATCATGGGTAACGTCCTGGTATCATCGGATTTATGAAATTCATTCGTGATCCGAATCCTAAATTTTTACCCAACACATTTTTTCATCCCAAAAATTCCAAAAAAAAATTAAATAAATCAAAACATAATCCGATACCAATGTTAGATTTATTCTCATACATGCAAAAGTGTGGAATTCACAAAATAAATAAGTCAAACTTTCGAGATAAATACCTCGACATGTAGTTTTCTAAAATTCCATGATTGCAAACCCTCGAACAAAGTGCACAGCTGGGATGATGATTACAAGATCGAACGACCACCACGATTTTAGAGCACCACAACCTTGATCCCGTGTTTTTGAATGACGAAAGATATTTCATTCGAGAAATTTTTCAATCGCTCAATATGTTTTTCACAAATTTTTTAATAGATGATATCTCTCAATAAATGTAATCATCAAAAACTCTACTACATTGATTATTCTCTCCAAACATATAACTTAACAGAGAATAAGAGATGATAGGGGAGGTTAAGATCAGTTAAGAGTTATCCTATTATCTAAATTCAAATTTAAATTATTTTACTTCTCATCCAAAAATGCTCCTACAAGAGCATACCAACCAATAAATGTAATAACTCCCACGTGTGTATTAAAATAACATCAATCCTCACAAAAATGTTGAGAGTTCATTTATTACACAAAACTGATAATAGTAATAATTTGCCTAAATTTTATCCTAATTTGAAATAAGTTTGCCATAATTTCCCCTAATTTAAAATAATTTTATCCTGATTTTACCATAGTTTAAAATTATTTTACCTTAATTTTTCCTTTTTTTTTCCGATTGGGCATCAAGTCATAACAAATCCAAATTCTACAAACACTATCTTCAAATTCAACCAATCAATATAGCCGAACAGAATTGACAAAACCAAAGGAAGAAAAGAGGCAGTCACCGGTAGAGAAGAGAGTAGGTCGCATTTATGGAGGCAGCAGGGGATTCGTGTAACGACTACGGCAATGTCAGGGGCAGCGAAGGTGGCAGCATTAGTAGAAGTGGAGACAACAGTAATAGTTGAAGAAGTAGTTGCAGCAGTAGCAGCCGAACGGCGAAGTGAGGGTGCGCGAGATTAGGGAACAGTAGATATCAAAAAGTAAAGAGAGAGTCATGAAAGCTTCGTTACTGCAGTGACAGAGGCATGAGGGAGAGGCGAATGTTCTGCAAAGTGTAGGTTTTGATTTAAAACGACTTCTTGACGTTTACATTGCAAAATGTCCAGACCCACAATGCATTACTGATGTTTCTAAATGAAATGTCCCTCTCTACAACTGTCAATGTCTATAGAACCAACATGAGTAGTGGAACACCACATGCCATCATTTTTCCTAGAAACATTAGCAACAAATGACCATTTCCTGATGTTTTGTTGAGAAACGTTGGCATATGGCTCTCTCTCCCCCCCTCTCTCTTTCTAACCACCTGCCGACGTTTAGCCGGTAAACCTCGACAAATGGGTCTCCTTCTTACTCTCTCACTCTCTCACTCTCTCTCTCTCTCTCTTCGAATCTAACCAATTGCCAACATTTGTGCAAGAAACGTCAACAATAGTAACAATGCTAGCGTTTACTTTTGAAATGTCGGCATTGATCTTTTTGTTGCTGAGCTTTATTAGGCAACGTTTTGGGGTGTAAACGTCGCTTATATATAGGATGCCAATGTTTTTATTTAAAAACGCTGGCACTTCTCAGAGAAAATGTGATGTTTTCGAACCAAAATGTCATGCCCCATCTCTATAGCATCTCTCTCTACTCTCTCTCTCTTTCTACTTTTTCCGACGTTTGTTAAGGAAATATCGGTAAAGCTTTGAGCTTTGTCAGCATTTACTAGAGGACACTTCGGTAAAACTAGTTTTGCCGATATTTCCTTTAGTAAACGTTGGCAAGGGGGGGAAAATTCCCACCACTCACCATCGTGCTACTGTTTTGGGGCGATATTTTTGGTCTAAACATCACCTTAATGTACTTTTACCGAGAAAATTGTTGACATGACAACACTTTGCTAAAACATCGGAAAAAGATTTCAAGAAAACTTTAGATTTTTGTAGTGAACCTAGAATCTGAAGAAAATTTATAGAAAATCTAATAACTAAGACACTTTTGCCAACTCTTAATATTTCTTGAATTTGGATGATATCTATTCAATTACACTGACTTTCAAATAGCATTCAACCATAAAGATGCCCCTCAAGGACAGTTAAAGCGGTGAAACTTTCCCACTTTTATCTTTATTTTCTTCGATCGAATTTGATTGTATCTCTTTACGAAAAAAAAAAAATCAACAGTAAAGATCAAACTCAACATCAATATATTAAATATGATATGTCAAAGGTGAAATGCGGACTTGTGAACTCTTAGCATTGATAGAAAATGGTGGAAGGGGGGAATTGATTCTGACTTTGAATATGAGATAATATCAAATTCGTCACTCCTTTTAAATTTTAAAATTCAAATCATAATAAAATATACATAATTTTATACTTTATCTAATTATCAGAACCTAATTTTTGTTTCAAAAAAAAATATACAATTTTATATTATTAAAACTCTTATCACTTTCTCATTTATGCAATCGATCGTTTTTACATAATTAGCTTGAAACTGTATATAGATGAGAGATTTTGCGGATTCAAAGGGTTGGAGAGCTTTTTGACAAGATGGTTGAAATAAAAAAATAAAAAAAGATGCTTCATATCCATTGATTTTTCTTTAATTAATCTGACATTGCAATTGCACGTTGCAAATATAAATTTTGAGAGAGTATTCTCTATCATAATTATTTTAAAATGTCAACTGCGGCATAGAATGGGAAATAATGGCTAACTGATTGTTTGATGACATATATTGAAAAGAATGTATTCTCTACTATTAAGAATGAAGCAATCATCTAAAATTTTCAGTATATGAAAATTCAAATAGGATAATTGAATAAATTTTTCTTTAACAATAAAAAATAGATGTATTATCTTTTTTAACGATGTCATCATATTGTACCGAATGGCCAAAAGTGATTAAAAGTCTCATATTATCGATGGATGATGGAAATAAAATTCACAAGTCTCACATTACCGATAATATACACTATCGATCATGAATTTACATAACTGATCAGTGACAAAATAATCAATAGGAATTACAAGTTCTTTCACTGTACACCTAGAAATCTCACTATTTCAATACCGAAGGATTTTCACAATACTGACAGGAGTTTCAATATTAACTGATGGCTAGATGACCAATAGAAATTTAAGAACTTATCACTGATAGGGAAATATTACACCGATAGACTATAAATTTCATGCTACGACCAAGATATAATACTGATGGGGTTTTTACTTGTAAAATAGCAGATGGTCATTACCGACTACCTATCAGAAAATCAAAATTTAAAGAATTGTTCAATCGAACACTAAAATTCTATTGAGTATCAAACGATTAAAATCCATCAAATATCGATTGTCGAATACCCAAGTAACCGATAATTTTGGTGATCAAGATTCTAACGATTGGTAAGTTAGAAATTTTAACCGACCATTCTGAATGACAAAAGTTTATATTTTTATTTTAATAAATTATTCTCTCGTATTTTTATATATATAAAAAATTTTTAAATAGTCTTTTTCAAATAGATATTAAAATCTGTTTTGTGTGGTATTAAATATTTAGTACTTACACTAATTTAAATTGATGATTTATTAATTATTATATATATTTTTATATTTTAAAATAATTAAAAAAAGTGATTGAATCATTGAATCAACATTTAATAGTTAAATTATAAATTTTAAGACATATTGGTCCATGTGTTCACAAATTTTAAGGCATATCGGTCAATCTGTTCGTCATGTTTAATACCTATGATGTGTGTATGAATTATTATATAGGTATTTAATTTATTTAATTTAAAATTCGTTTATTTCATGAAATATGAGCGATGGTTTTATGATAGGGATGTGTGCCCGATGCTCTCTATGCTCGCCGGATAGAATGGAGAAAAGATTGAAGAGCGACCGACCGTAAGATGCAAAGTTGTAATGGAAGCCGAAATGATAGAGTCGCAGAGGATTATATCCCCACCTAGCCCCACCCAAACAAAAATTGATTTTCCACCTCCCGAAAAAGACTTGTCCTCGCTGAACATTTCGAAGGTCAATGTGAAATCCAACAAGCACAGACAGAGAGAGACACAGAGACGGAGAGAGGCAGAGAGGGAGAGCAAACATGTAAACAAGTGAGAGAGAGAGAGAGAGATGGACGATGATTTAGTGGTGATGGAGATGAACAGTGAGAGAGTGAACGAGATAGCTCCGGCCAACGATTGCTGCTCAATCTGCCATGGCACCTTCACCATTCCTTTCAAGTCTCAATGCAATCACTGGTTTTGCGGTGCTCTCTCTCTCTCTCTCTCTCTCTCTCTCTTTTCTCTGTGGATTCGATTAGACTTGGTTTGTCTTTAAAATTTGACACCAACACAACCCTAGTGCTTAAACCCTAGCGTGTACACGAGCATTTCTTGAATCTTGTAAAAGAAATTGGCAAGGCCTTCTGTTCCTTCGAAATATTACTCGGATTTCATGTCTTGATGGGAAACGCTACACTGTTTATTTTAGTAGAAGAGCAATTCTATTTAGGAAATAATTGGAATTCGGTAGAATAAAGGGGGTTTTACTAAAATGACGTCCTTTTCTAATATCATAGAGAATCCAAAATGTCGACTTGAACTGTGGACTACCACTTCTTGTGCGGTTGAAAAACAAGAGCATATGCAAAAATTTCCTACTTATTTCCCGAATCCCTTAAGAATGAGATTGTAGTATGAATATTTGCTTCTTAGGGATCCCTCTAACATTCAGAGAAGGGTGACACTTTTAAGGTGCAATCATTCTTGTTTTGTTGGATGTGGCTAGGTTATCTAGGCTTTTGATTTCCTTCACTATAAGCTACTCTAATATCTTTCGCTAACTAATTTATAATCCTATTACTATTATCAAAATTTTTATTTCTATCTTTACTTTTTCTTTTTGTGGTTTTTAAACTTCTTATGCTATGCATGGGGGATCATTAAGAGTGGCATGCAGTGATTTATGGAAATAAGGTTGTCATATTATGGTTCAGGGGAATCAAGAGAATAGTTTGACTGGTTCTCAATTACATGTATTGCTTAAACCTCTTACATTTCACGTTTGGGGACATTTGTTCCGAGACGAGGATCATTTGCCTCTTGCGTTTTGCATTCAGGGACGTTCGTTCCGAGACGAGGATTGTTTGCGACTACAAACACTCAAAGTAGCATTCCTAACTTAAAATAGTTTAGACACGGTAGCAAAGCAATAAGAGCAGCACAATAGCACAGTAGAAATTGAATCCATCCCAGAAAGAATGATAGATTTATAGACTTTAGAGGTTGAATTTTAAGTTTATGTCAGAGTGTGAGAAAGAGGAGAGAATCACTTTTCCCGTATCCAGTAAAGAGTTTTCTTGTTGCATGATTTGCAGAGTTTAGAGTGTAGACTTTATTTTGTGGGCTCCCAAAATCCTTATATCTAGGAGTGTATAGACAGATTGATGAGCCAGAAGAGAAAGAAAGATAGAAGAAAAGGAAACAGGAGAGAACCAGGAGAGGAAGAAGAAAAAGCACAACAGCTATCACTCTAGGGTTACTGAGAAGTTTAGGAACTTAAATATAAGTCAATTACTTATCAGTTTTTTTTTTTCAAATTTATTTTAATTAGTTTTGATAGATCTAATTTACTTATTATTTCTTTTTAGAAGTATCTTATTAGTAATAAGGCATATGGACACTTCAAATTCCTGATAGGATTAAAATTTCTATGACAAAAAATGAATATTTTTTGACTACTAAAGTAATTTGAATTCATATGGATAGCATTTTGGATCAACAAATTTCGATCCTAAAAAAGGAAAAGGCTAAACCTAACCCACAGCACTGTGTAACGGGTAAAGTCCTGTCTGTGCCGCATACCAAACTGTATCGCGATCCATGTAATTATGCTCTAGTTATGAGTATAGGATCTTTATTGTGTATCCAGTGGCAGATTTCTCATGCACCAGCCTGTTTATTGAGGCAGAAGTATATGATATATATATGACTTTTAAAGGCTACTGGATCACATATACCATTTCTTGGAGTTATTTAGTTCACTTATTGATGGATTTAATTTGATGTTCTGGGTTGAATTTACAATTTTTTGTCCACTTTCAAAGGTTACTGGACAAACTATTTCTTAAGGGAGTGATTTGCTTCTCTCATCTGAGCATTTGATGATCATGGGTTATGTTCAGAAAGTATGCTATTGAGATATTCTGCTTACTTTGTGATAGTTACGTTATGATCTAATGTCATGTTATTACACAGATTCCCAATGTTATATGTTGGTATTCCACTTCCTTATTTATGCTTTGTGATAAAAGGATTGTGTATTCTTGTTCACTACTTACAGGCCTTATATTTAATTTCCTAGCAAAATGAATCTTCGACTTTAAAAAGAATCTTCATTGCCCTCCGTCGTGGTTTCTGTTCGGAATTTCAGTTAGTCTTCCTAGACCAATTATGTAGCTTCTAGTGGAAACCACATTTGAAGTAGAACTTTCTATAAATCTTGTAAGGAAAAGCTAAAAGTGAGAAATGCTAGCTTATTTTAGTGAATAATTTTTCACTACAGAATGTAATAGAAGTGTTGAAAAAGGGGAAACTTATTGTTTACTATTAGAAGTGGACTGTGATAGTCATGTTGATGCACACTTTGTGATTTTTCTTTTTTTTTTTTTTTTGTACTAAAGCAGTTTTTTTTTTCCCCTCAATACAGGGGACTGCATCATGCTTGTTTGGCACCATGGTGCAGCACTTCAGCCTTGCAGATGCCCCATTTGCCGTAGGTACATCACTAGGTTGACTCCAGAGACATCACTACCTCATTTACAGGATCCCCAAGCCATGGAGGTTCTAGAAAAAGTGCAGAAGTATAACCGCTGTTTTGTTGGAGGATTGCGTGGTTTTCTTCAGGTTGATATCTCGTTATCTTTCTATAAAAAATCTTTGGTAATATGTTTGGATAAGCTTGCTGCATGAATAATTTTATGCTGTCTGTCTTCTCTTCTAGGTGAGCTGTACTACCCTCTTTAGCATATTTTATATTTTACATTTACTGCAGATGGGGACCCTTTGTTTCTAGTTTATATACCCACCCGAATTCTTAATTGTTAGCCTTGGCAATAAACCTCCATATGCTGCTACTGTGAATCTTGATGGCCATCTTTTGATTAAGTCAGAACCTACCACAGAACATGGCATCTTCAACTCTTGCGACCACCAATTCAGTGACTAGTTGAATGATTTAACAGCATTAGAAGTGCTTTGTTAAATTCAAGTTTCCTTTTCAATCTTGTTTTGGGTGGGTAAAGTCTAGCTCTCTTGAGTTTCAATCCAGATCCTGGTTAAATCGCTTAAGTACATTTAAATTACTTTTTGTTTTTTGTTTTTTGTTTTTTGTTTTATGTTTTTTTTCTTTTGAATTGGGTTAGCAGTGATGTAGGAGCTTCTTAAAATTAGAAAGTTTGTAATTTTTTAGTTTCCTATTAATTTTCTTTCTTTATTTAGGTTTTTATTTTGCAATTTTCTATTCTTTCTTGTTTCTTTTTTCATTCTATTTAACTATTTATGAATTTTTAAGCAATTAGAAAGTTTTTAAATCAAAATTAGGATTTATCCTAATTAGTGTAAAAGGACAATAGCAATCACATTACAAGGTTATTGTGTTTTAGAATTATAATTGAGACCCTAAACTAGTTTCTCTGTTCCAGGTTCAATTAATTTTGAATTTCAGTTAGTTTCTTCTTTCAAATTTGCTTTCCTTGTATTTTCCCTGCATCAAATTGGTATAAGAGCAAAACAGATCATAGATTTGTAGTTTAGATTCAATTTTAAGCCATGGTTGGGCATGGTAGAGGCCGTGGAAGAGGAAACTGAGGTTATCGAACAGAATTGACTGAGATGAGACGCATGATTGCAGAGTTGTCATGGACTGTACAAGTTTTGCAGTGGCAAGAACTTGTGGGAGCCCTAATGGAGATTCCTGAAGGTGACCATGACCATGGACATGCTGAAACATGGTTTTGAGGATGAATCTGAGATAGGCAAAGTTGAGAATCCCTTTTACAACACTGGACCTGCAAATTTTGCAGCAAGAGGTGGATTGTAAGAGTGGTTACTGCATTCGCCGGAGTTAAATGGTGGTGGAGTAAAGATTGAAGTGGATGGTTTTCGGGACCAATTACATGTTCAAGATTACCTTGATTGGGAAGCCACTATAGAAAATTATTTTGAGTGGAAACCCATGACTGAACAGAGAAAGGTCCTGTTTGTGAAGCTCAAACTCCAAGGTGTAGAACTTCAATGGTGGAAGATAGTTGAAGGGCAATGAGCACATCAAGGAAAGCAAAATATCAGTGCTTTGGAACACATGAAAGGAAAGATGCAGAATTATGCAATAGAGTTTTATGAACAATTTCATTTGCTGAAACAGGATGGTAGGACAGTTAACTGATGCATTTCTGAATTCAATAATCTGTCCATTAGAGTTTGCTTGAATGAAACTAATAAACAGTTAACATCCCACTATCTTATTGGATTGGATCAAAGTATTAGAGATGAGTTGGGAGTGGTTTGTGTATTTAACTAAGAAGATGCTCAACAATATGCCTTACAAGCCAAAAAGCGAGCTTCGCTATATGGCGCAAGGAAACCATATATGGCAAGTCTAAAGGGGTTTTCGAAGATAGTTTCAATGGTAGGGGATTTGTTTCAACTAGAAAAATCAGTGGAGGATGTATATGTGGAGTAGACAGAGCTGACGAAGGAAAGAACGAAGTACGGAGTGGAGCGCAACCCAATTTGTCAAAACCAGTGGGTCTCAAATTAAGTGTTTCAGCTATGGTGAAAGGGGATATACATCCTATGCATATCATCAAAGAAGAGTGAATCTGGTTGACGCTGATGATGAAGTGATGAAAGAAGTGTCAGAACATGTTTATAATGAGTTTCATGAAGAGAATGATGAGTTGATGTCTACTAAGCACATGGGGGTCTTTGATGGATAGTGGGGTGATGACAACAATACCCAACTATGATAAGGAAGAATGGAGAAGGTGGAGCATTTTCAAAACTCGTGTTCTTTATGGTGGTAAAGTATATGATTCAATCTTGAATTGGGGAGTGTAGAAAATTGTATTTCCAAAGAAGCAACTGAGAAGCTCAAGTTGCTTACCAATAAAGCTTTTCAACAAGATAATGGGTAAAAAGAGAGCATGAAATACCAGTGACATCTCAATGTTTAGTCAAATTTATCATGTGAAATAATTCAAAAGAAGAGGCATTATGTGATGTTGTGCCTATGGATGCATATCACATCCTTTTAGGGGCTGTCTATGGATGCATGTCGCATCCTTTTAGGTCAACCCTGACTATTCGATTATGATGTGGACCATCGTACTAAAGAGGTTGTTCCAAAACCTCTGATGCAACACACATTGTTGAATGGTTATTTAAGTTGTGAGGCTACATGGGGTTCCAACCTTTATTGTTTCAGATTGAGATGTCAAGTTCTGGGGACATTTGTGGAGAAGTTTACAATGGAAATTGGGAACTGAACTGAAATATTTGAGCACATGACATCCATAAACAGATGTACAAACTGAAGTAGTTAATCAGAGTTTGGGCAATTTATTAAGATGCTTAGTTAAGAATCATGTAAGGAGTTGGGATGTTGTTATACCACAGGCTGAATTTGTTAACAATAATTCAATCAACAGAACTATAAAGAAGACTCCTTTTGAAGTGGCATATGGCCTTAAACCTGAAAATGTGCTTGATTTGGTGCCATTGCCACAAGAAGCCCGAGCGAGTGATGATGGAGAAAAATTTGCAGATCATATTCAATCAACAGAACTTATTCACTTGTGAAGAAAGTTAACAGTCATTCATCCAACTTGCACATTCTTTCTCCAAGCATGCTGAATAGCGAGGTTTAATAGGCTTAAGTGCTGGATCTCCATCAACAGAGCGCATGCAACTGCCTTGGGGCAATTCAATGAACACAGCTAAAAAAACTAATGACCGGTAATCAGATGCTACTACTAGTAACCTTAGAGGTTATAAAGGAGTGGGGAAAATGTTGTTAAAGGCAGTTACTATGTTTTTTTTTTTCACTTTAGTGCCTTCATTTCTATTTAATTTATATATTGTTTTAAGTTAAAGGTAGGCAGGGGGCTCAAACCTAGATAGACAAGGGGTTGGGGGGAAGTTTAGAACTGCCCAGCAGGTGGTGGTCACCTAACACAGTCTGTTGGTTGTAGCAATGCTTTTTGGTCCTTTCTATCATTGGGAGTTAGTATTGTGGATATAGAGAATTGAAGATCTCTAATGTGAAAGGCCATTGACATGGGAGGATTTGGGTATCCATTTCATTCATCATGTTTATTGTTCAAATGAGTGTCAGAATGATGTTATTGGTTGGTGGGGACATTTTTTTTGGGGGGGTGGGGGTAGAAATTGGTGTATAATCAATGTTGACATGCAATGCTTGTACTTAAGGTATTCCTGGTGACAGTGGCTGGTGGTCCATGGTTGTATTGCTGTTATGTTGACTTTTATGGTTTTGTGAAAGGCCTGGTAATGGTTGTGACAAGATGCTGATTGTGATAATATTAAAATGATAGTACTTTAGAGTACAACAACAACAACAACAACTAGAGCCTTAATGATTGTACTTTAGAGTGCTATATCTATTTTTTCGTAGAATGATGGTGGTGGATTTGGGGATGGTCGTGATTCTACTGGGTGATATTAAATGGTTTCTTGATGATGGGAGTAGCACTGCATAGAAGAACATCATAATCACTTGGTATTTATATGCAAACTAGGTAATTATAACCAAGCCCCAAATAATTGCTTGGGATAGGTTGTCAATTTTTTTTTGGAAGTATATTCCTTACAAATAAACCTTTGCATCAAGTTATATTTTTTAGTTTAATAGGCATTTTCAAGGGTGAGGCGTTAAGAATCACATGGATGCACAAAAAATTACAAGCATGCACATGATTGTTAATTGTTGGCCCTATACTTTAAAACAACTTACCTTTTTGATTGACGATGCTACAGTAGATTATTACCTGTTTCTATAATAATGGTGCCTCTGTTTATGTGAAAAGAATTGCAATTTGAAGAAAACCCTTTTATCTTGTCAAAGTTTTCTGGCACACCTTCAAAAAGAGGACAATAGAGTGAACGAGGGGTGAAGTTTTATCTAGGAAGGTATGCTTGCAAGGAATAGGAAGCAAGAGAGGTGTTTCACATTAGTTGCAAGCATGGATGATTTTGCATTCTCCCTTCATTTCTCCTAACCATTCCATGAATCATTAAAAGTTCCAACTGGAAATCGTGTTGCTGGACACTTGAGGGACATGGACACTTCACGTGCCATGTCCAATTCCTTACTATATGTTTAACTGCCAAACACTCCCTAGACTCATTTTGGACACTCCGCAAACACTTCTGTAATAGTTTTCAAACACTCTAAACACACTTTCTATAGTTGCTAAAGCTAAAATACAGTGTTTATATGGTTTACTTGTAAGTTTGTTAAATAGTGAACTTTAATAATTGAAATGCAAATTCTGTAATAGGAAATATGTGTTATTTTGGTTCTAAGGTCATATCTCAATCACTCCATTGAGTAAGATCTCCTAATAATGCAATTTAATTGTATACCTATAAGTATATACAAGTGATATTACTGTATGTTGTTCTAGCCATGTCTGCACCCTTTTTTCATCTTTGGAAATCTGAAATGCTTGAGTTCATGACCATGTTCCACAGCCTGCATAGCGTTTGCTCATACATGCCCAGACACCCGCAGACTTTTGAATAGAATATTTTTAGTATTTCAAAACCTAGCAGAGCATTATTATCGCAATGGTTTTATGGCTTGCTGACCAAAGACAAAATTTGTTTGTTCTGTATTTCTGTCGTTGTCAACCAAGAAAATCCTATTTTTTGCACACCTTTTCCTTCCAAAACCCTGTTAACTTGAATATATCTTCAGGAATGGGTGTTGGGCTAACTTACTGGATTAATGTTATCAGAAGAAAGATATTTTTCCCCAATTTTTTTTCTTTCTTTTTCTTTTTCCAAAAAATAATTGGTTGAAGAATATTTTTGGTATTTCAAACCCTACATAGCATTCTTATTGCAGTGGTTTATGGCTGGCTGACTAAAGACAAAATTTGTTTGTTATCTACTTTTGTCCTTGTCAACCAAGGAAATCATATTTATTACACACCTTTTCCTTTAAGTTGAATATGCCTATAACAGTAAGTCTTGTGCTAACTTATTGGATCAATGTTTTCACAAGAAAGATTTTTACCCCAATTTTGTCTTTTTCCTCTTTTTTTTTTTTGGGGGGGGGGTTTCCAAACAAAAAAAAATGGTTGAAGAGTGAGTACTTTTGAGTCTCTGTAGATAAGCAGCAATGATTAAAACAAATCAATGCAGTTACACCAAAATTGTTGAGTGATTGATATCTCAATCTGTCAAAGTATGAGTCCAGTGCATAACAAATTGTTTTGTGCTTTGCAGAGAGTACTTGATTTGCCAGTCTTCTTGGTGAGAATTATCCGAGAAATGATGGATCCTGATAGGTTCGGCTATTACTTCTACAAAGTTCGCTTTCTTGCTGTAAGTCCACCTAACATGACACTATTCCTACACTCTTTCAATGCATTTTGCATATTCAATGTGTGTAATCATGGATGAACGTGTGCATATATAAAACTGAGCTTGATCTTGTTGTGTTGGATTGAAATTCTTTTTTCTTATTGACATGGTGCTACTTGAATTGGAATTTCATAAAAACATATCTTATTTTAAAATTTTCTATTCCCTCCTATATATTTGATTTGTTTTTGAATATATATCATGACATAAAACAACAATCTAAGCCTAATATATATTATGACATAGTCAAGAAATATGAGAACAATTTATCGAATTGTAGAAAGTAACCAGCAAAGGCATGAGTGCCTGGGACAGCCTTTTATCTTTCACTTGGTATGACTGAATGAAGCATCCATGATGAAGCATTTTGTTACCAGCAACCAAAAAAAAGAAAATAGAAACAATTTTTTCTAAGAACTCAATAAGAGCACTCTCTCTCTGATATTTTCTGTCAATTTTGTACGTGACTTAAGTTAGGTGCTATAGTGATATCATCATGTTTGCTCATGACAACTTAGTTTAGGGAGATACGTACTTTGTAATTGTGAATTAATAAGAAATTTGACCTCTAACGGTAACAGTATTCCCCACTGCAGTTGATTGGTTCCTGCGGGGTCCTACTTGGGGAATGCCAGGGGCAAATGTTTGGAGTCTGAATCATGCAAATTTTTATTTTTCACAATGCCTTTTAAAGTGTGATACCTAGAAATTGATTCCATAGTTTTTAACTGCTTCCTATGGTTGTGTGCTTGTACCATAATTTGCAATTTTTTCCCCTTCATCTTTTAGAGCAACTGCTGCCTTTTCTTGTTAGGCTTTGCTGAGATGAGGTTCTTTCTTTTCAGTTATTCCTGAGTATGCTCTACAATACATTCTCCTTTGACTTTATTCCATCAGGTACTCTCCAATTCCTGATTCCATGCCCCAAGAAAGTCACTGCTTTAGAATATGCATGGCATCCTCTTCGATTACAATATTTCTGTACCATAATTTGCTCTCATGTCTTACATAATTCGAGATAATTTAGAAATGGTGGTTGCTTTCCTGCAGGGAGTCTGGGGATTGTAAAATTGTTTGACTATACAGCTATTGCCATGGCAGTCACCCTATATTTGGTAGGCATTTACCGCAATCATCGCCGTTACCGCCGTCAAGCTCTTGAGCAAAGTGATTTCAATGCCTGGTAACCTCCGTACATAATCAGTTCTCAGTGCTTCATAGCCTCAGGAAAAGGATTCTGGTAGTTCTGTCGCCAAGTTTAACCTCTTGTAAATGTCAGCTGCTGAGGTTTACTACTTCTCTTTCCTCCCCTGTATTTCCAACGCATGCTCTATTGCTATGACATGTAGATGCCAATGGTTGTGAAGTGCTACATACAAAATGTGTGCATATATGTTTTATCTGCATTCTCTTTATAATCTGTGTATCACTTTGTTTTATGATGCTGGGTGAAGCTTTCATTGGACTACATTTTGATTCCCTGGCATTGCAGCAAAATTTCTGTATCGGTAATGGAGGAAGGATGATTATCCCAAACGAACACAATAGTGGTTTCATCTCTATGTCAATGGACTTTCCCAGGGACTGCTAGAGATGATTGAAACCCTAAGGATGGTGTACTACCATAGCTAAATTCCAAGGGAGTATTTAAAATGACATCCTTTGCTTGATGATATTGGGATATATTGGATGATGAAATTTGAAGCTGTGGTTGATTTGGAAAGGGATGATTACACTCGAGTCCGAATTTCAATCTAGGGCAAAACGTTTCATTTTTTTTTTCAAGTTGAGTTCAAAATATTCAATATGTGACAATAATTTATTACATTAAACCACATAAATGGAAATGGCTGACATGCTGGGAAATAATGTAAGTTTACTGGCACATGGTGCTAGTTTGGATGCTACGTTAATAAAATAAAAAAATATATAATATTCTTTTTCCCCAAAATTTGATTTCTAAAAGTTTATTGAACAAAAAATTAAAAAAAAAAATCATGTTTTATTTGTCATTTGAAAAAATATATTAAATAGGATAAAGTAAAAGAAAAAAGGGAAATTAATTGGAAAGTGAGAAATTTCAGATTTTGCTGTGAGAACCCCCCCCCTTAAATGCAGCCGAGTTGTGAGTGATGGACCTCTTTTTCTATTTGAAAAGCATTTGTGAATTTCTTTTTCCCTTTATGTTAGTCTTTTTAATATATGTGTTTGTTTTTGATCGATTGGGATCTGATAACCAAATTATTGGTCTTGATTAATCCGGTTCGAGCTAATTGTTGGGTTCATTTAGGGGTGAGTTCTTTTGGTGCTTGCCACTTGTTTGAAAAGAAAAGTCCATTTAAAAAATTTTTAGGCTTAAAATTTGGGAAAGTATTATAATAAATATATTTTTATATTTTATTTTAATCTCTTGGTTCCAATGTGAGTGCCATATGTCCGTCAGCTTATATTAATTGAGGGCCAAAGGTGTCATGTTAGTAATTTCAATTTATTTTGGCTGAATATTATACTAAAATTGTAATTTTTGTTAAACGTTTAGAACACAATTGAAGAAACCAAAACATTAAGGATTAAACTAAAAAAAAAAAAAAAGGTGCCAAAAGTTCAGGAATCCAAATATTGCTATCCAATTTAAAAATCTCTTGTAATCTTTCTAGGAAATTTGAATTGAGAAGGAAAAAATAAATTGAAGATAAAAGATTTTAATATATTTAATATAAAAATATTTAAATATATTAATTTAAAAAATACTTATATATATTTAAAAAAATTTAATATGTATTTAATAACAGTTTTAGTTTAAATATATTTTATCCAATTTTAAGATAAAATTCTAATAACCTTGTAATTGTATACAGTTGCAAAACTAAGGAACTTACTCTAACATCAATGCAAACATTGGATTTTTTTTTTTTTTTTTGAAAACAAACATTGGATTTCCATACACAACAAGGACACCCCAAAGTGAACCGAACCACAAAGGCAATACACTAATCTAACATTTTTTTTTTCAATACATAAGGAGAATTGAACTCAAAACCTCTAAGGGAGGGGGACGGTACCGGTTAAGGTATCGGATAATCCAATCTTCATATGCATCGGCAGCCATGCTAGACTAGATTTTGGGGCAAAGAATTAGCTGCACTTTTCCAATGGTTGATCATCTTCCCCATCCAATCCAAATTCCTTGATACCCCTTCAACATTCATGCACCTATTAATGTATAATTGCAACTCTAACTGATGGCCCAAGTGATCTCTCGCTTTTTCTTTCTAAGAAAAGAGGATAAATAATAGGATGGAATAAGCAAGAAATATATCTGTAACTTCAGTAGTAGCTTCATAGATCATGCAATCATTCCAAATGTCGCACTCTGACTCTCAAGCAGATAGAAAATAATGAAAATTTGGTGTGGAAAAAAGAGGTAAGGATCAAACCAGAAAACAAAACTGCTACTAATTCTATTGCACAAAATCTAGCCTAGTATGGTTGCCGATCCATACCAAGATTGGATTATGCCTCTAATAAAAAACGTTCAGGACCAACACTCATTCACAAACATTGGATCAAGGAAAAAGATTTTAGTTTTGACTTTTTTTTTGTTGGGGGGGGGGGAAGAGAGATGAAGATGAGAGAAGGAAAATTTTCTTCTTCCATTCATATAACTCATTCTCCATTTCCACAATAAGTTGAGCCTCCCTCTCTCACTCTCTCTCTCTGATTAAGGATCCAAATGTTTTACAATTTTGCATGGAACAAGTGTTGCTATCAAACCAGTGATCTTTTGGATTCTAATGTTGTAACGCTTATGGTTGGCTCTGTTCTATGCCCTGTTGTGACAAAGGATCCTATGCAACACTTGTTCATCACAAGGTCCGCCCAAATGCCAAGGCCACATGCAATGCCATATTGCTACCTAAGTGGGTCTTGACGAGCAACACCCCATAGCATGGATTAACAGTTCAAAACTCTTCAAAAATATTGATGATCCTATTGAGGGAACTTAAATAAGAAGAATATTCGAGTAATTGCTTGACCTAACCACAAAAGGGAGACTGGAATTGCTGTGGAGATTAGTCTAACCCAAAAGGCTTGCTGGATCCCAAAAAGAAAAGGAGAGCCCCACACCTTATTGCAGTTTCTTTTTCAGATTTCATTTGTGCCTTTTCTCTTCTGAGCTTCTTTAACAGATTTGCACATTACAATGACAAAATAAATTCATTTAGTGGCTTGAGAATAGGGAAACATAATTAGAATTTAATGGCAATCTCCATAGAAGGCGGGGAATCCTCGAAACATTGCCACAGCCTCAATTTTACCGTATTGATTCCTCCACTTTGACAGTGCGCTCAACCATAGTCAGGCAAACCAAATGGAGTCCAATGTTCAAAGGGACAAAACTTCCTTAAGAGTGAGATATCCATGAGAACTAATACCACTGACTGGCCATGTAATATTGGCAATCTCTCTCTATTCTACCTATATATATTAGGCCTATTGGTTTCGAATGCCCACGAGGGACATTTTAGACAATTAAGAAGGGTTAGTGGGATAACTCCCACTAACTCACAACATCCATTATCCCGATTATTCTCTCAAAAATTAAGAGACATTAATTGAGGAGACTAACCTCTCCAAGTTATCATTCTGTAAAAAATGGGAGATTGGTTTTGACAGAAAGTGAATTCTCTTGAGAGAGAATTTTATGTGTAGGTTTGGGGAATTTTTGAGTATGAAAATTTCTCTCATCATAAAGATCGCCAGACTGGGAGTTGCGACGTCGTGATATTACGGTGGTGATTCGATTAACATCGTGATCACCATCCCGACCGCGAGATCCGTTCGAGTGACCCACGTTTCGATGATTTTTGGGAGACCCTACAAGTTGAGGTATTTATTTTATATCCGATTCTATTTTATTTTTTCCTAAAATTATTATTGATTTCTTCTGGTACATGAGAATCCTAAAATTTCCAACATTAGTACCAGAGCTTTTTGTTGGATTATTAAAAATAATTTTCAGGATTATTTTCGGGTATAAAAAATATAGGGTATTAAATTTAGGGTTCGGGTTACGGATGAGTTTCGTGAATCCGATTGCACCGTGAGATTACCCATAACAGGTAGATCATGAATATAATTTTTTCGAAATTTTTCAGCACAATAGGGTCATGAAAACCGAGATTAAAGTTTTCGACCCAAATATTGACCGGACCTTTAGATTTTAGATTTGTCAAGAATAAGGACATTTTGAACTAAATAAAGGGTTGATTTGTATTCTACGTGTGCCGATCTGCATCTTGATATGTATTTTGTGACTTTTCATCGTCGAAAACTGGGTTTTCCAAAAATGGCCGCGAAGGGCCGTGACTTTGGGTTCTTGATTCGACTGATTCAAACATTAATCCTTCATAAAATTGAGTTAGGATGATTGAAGGTGGTTTGAATTAAATTTTCCAGTCGAAATCAGTTGGAAAATCAAGCCAGAAAGGAGTTCTCCGGACACCGGGTTGGAAAACCCGATTGCAGAGGAGTCGGGCGAAGAAGATGAAGCTCAACTCCCAGGTGCGTGAAATACACGCGCGAGACAGGCAAGTGTAGTGCAAGGAATAGGGCGCGTGAGGTTCACGTGCTCGTAAGGCGCGTGAACCGGTCTGGGGTTGTCCGGGTCGGTTTTGACCCAGACACGTGTCCCCGACCCGCTCCCCCGGATCCGGACCGGGTTTCGGGTTCCGACCCATGCTCGGGTCCGGAACCGATCCGCGCGCCTGCGCGTCTGGCATGTGCCAGAAGTTGTCCCCGACGCGTATAGGTGCGTGGGGACGCGCAGCCGGTGCGTGGCGGCGCGTGGGATTGTCGACAACGCGTCAGGTCATCTGGATTTGGAATTTTTCCAATTTTTGAGGGTCCTACATCGATAAAAGTAACTTTTTGTGGGTTTTTGTGTACCGAATCTTAGTTCGAATGGTGAGATACAATCTCGGATTGTGGTGTATGATGTCTGTTGATTCATACCCTCGTCTTGGGTCCTATATTCAAATCATTCGGGTTTTGTTGATTCGTAGGGTGCACAAAATGTGAGAATAAGCATCACAAGTCACGATAATCTCTATGACTGTTTCTAAAATTGTTGTATTAGATCTCTGTAAGGAGGATAAAATTGAACCGTGATAATTACGAGATTTTTCACCGGTAGATTCGGTTTATTCTCGAGTGACAAGATTTAATTAAAATTCTGAGGCATGAGATGGTGGACTCCGGAGAGGGTACCACACCTCAGATAGATGGGATTAGGAGACATTAGGTGAATAGAAGAGGAATAATGGCCGTGTTAGGGCAATTCTCTTGAGTAGCATGCAGGATAATGTGATCTCAGTCTATAAGTAATATCCTATGGCTTTATCAATTTGGCTTACCCTATAAACAGTATTGTGGTGCTTTTACAACTCCTGAGATGAGAATACTGACTTATAAGTGTAATAACTTATAAGAAAATGGTTGATCATACGATGATGCAATATTTGATAAAAATGTCGAGTATAATCGCCAAGTTAGGGAATGTGACCGAGTCTATTTCGGATACGTTTTCTAGTATTGGATGCGATCCAATTTTTTATCTGATTCATGAGAAATCATGAAAGTCTATTTCACATACAACGAAAGTATTCGTACTTTCACTAATGTGAATAGGTAAAATGAGCTCGAGTAGGAGCATCTAGAGGCGAGTAAGTCAAACTCGGGTCATGCTTACGCAATAGAGTCAAGCAAGGACTCCTGTGGGAGTCGAGGTTTAGGTACGAAGAAACCATCCGAAAACCCGATAACAATGTAATAATACGCAGAAAGAAGTAGTTGGATACGATCAAGGTATAGTGCTACATCTGTAGTAGACTTGGTCATTTCACTCGTAAGTGCGACGAATGGAAATCATCTCTTCCTTCTTTACGTGGTTTGAGATGCTCATTGTTTTCTCTCCTTTGTGAATTGTAAACTCAGGAGCTACCGACCGCGTGGCTCGAGACAGGAGCGCGTATATAGAGTTTCGTCGAGTGAGTCTTCAAGTAGGAGGATTTACGTGGGGAATGGAGCGTTTTGTTGACATCAGAGAGAATTGCACTTGCAAGTTGAAATTGCAAAGTAGCTAAACTCTGTACGTCATTTACACTCCGGATATTTGACGGAACTTAATCTCAGCCTGGGATATGTTCTGTTAATTTAAAAATTTTATAGTTTCCATTAATTATGACAATTCTATGATTGGTTCTGTTTCGGTCCATGATGAATATATGTATTGGAAGTGATTCTTTTAAATGGTATTTCTTATTTTCCTCCTAACGTGAGAGATGATGAACCGGTTAGCAGTGAGTGGTCTATACGACCCGCTAACCAGTTTTGCCTAGATGGCAATGTTACAAGAAAACCATTTGATATTACAATAAGAGCTGGGACTCCATTGTAGTCGGTTCACTCTGACATCTATGGCCTTATGAACGTGAGAACCCGAAATAGAGTTGGGTACTCTATTACGTTTATAGACGATTACACGCGTTTCGGTTTTGTTTATCTGATCTCGCGCAAGTCTGAGGCATTGAGGTGCTTTAGGAGGTTTATTAGCGAGGTTGAGAATCAGTTAGACTTGAGAGTAGAGATTCTCAAAGCCGAATAAGAGTACGAGTATTTGTCTGAAGTGCTTTATTTCAAGAATGGCATTATGAGAAACTGACTATTCATTGCTACTCAGTGGAGTAGAGTAGCTGCAAGAGAGGAATATGACTTTGTTTGAGACGGTGAGGTTGATGATGGCATAAGCCAATTTACTTGTTTCCCATTTAGGAGATACGTTATTGACTGCAGTCTACATCCTCAATCGTGTTCTATTGAAGTCCATAGTTAGTACTCCATATGATTTTTGGACAGGGTGGCAGCCTGACCTTAGCCATTTGAGATTATGGGGTTATGTCACGTATATTCACTATTTCTTGTATTTACACGGCGAGTTAGGCTTGCAAGAAATGAGGCATATCTCTATGAGATACTCAGAATACTCCAAGGGGAATGTGTTCTAGGTGAGCATACGGATGACACTCTCACTGAGATTGAGTCCTATGATGCCGAGTTGAAAATGATTTCCCTATGAGAGGTGAAATCAATTGGGACTTTATCTCCTATGAGATGGATGAACCTAATGGTTGGCTGATCCCAGCGGTAGGACCCAAGAATCCATTACGGATCTCGGTCCTAGTGGAAGCAATCCATCTAGAGGTAAAAAGGTTTCCCCTCCTCTTAAGAGTAGTCGAGAACGCGTACCTAATCGTCGCTTCCCGATCGAGGGAGTGGCTCTCAGTATAACTCTTGAGGATTATAAGAAACCTTAAACAGTCCTAGAGGCTCTTGAGGGTTCTGTGAGAGACCATTGATTAAAGGCCATGGATGAGAAGAGTTAAGGAGAATTCACGGGATCTGAGATCTAATTGATTTACTTGAGGGTAGTAAGGCCGTTGAGAACAAGTATGTTCTCAAGATCAAGAGAAAGGCCGACGGATTGGCTGAGAGATATAAGGCTCATCTGATAACCAGGGGTTACTCAGACTAAGGGCGAGATTAACTCAATCCGTTTACTTAATGATTGTAATGGACATTACATGAATCTGGAGAGACTCCAGATGGACGTAGAGACTGTTTTCCTGAGTGGGAGTTTTGGATGAGGAGATCCACAAGGAAAAGTCATCTGACTTTATTCCTGTAAATCAGGATGATAAGGTCTGTTGACTTCGGAAGTCGATATATGACCTTAATCATCAATCCAGACATTGGTATTTGAGATTTCATGAGGAGGTGAAATCTCACGGTTTCGTGATGATCGAGGAGGATCATCGCCTATACCTTATACGTTCTCATGACTTTTTTTTTATGATCATGTCTTTGTGTTTGAATGACATTCTGTTAACTGGGAACAACAGAGAGTATCTGATGACCACGATGACTGGACATTGTCAAGTCTTGATATGAAGGACATGGATGAGACTCAAATCTTCCTCGAAGTTAAAATCCAGAGGGATCGTGTCACGCCCCGAACCGGGAATCGCGAACAGCCGCCCGTTGCCCAGGATGCCGGCTGTATTTCTATAGAAAATCTGACAGAACCTCCCCATAAATCGGAGGTCTCCAATGTACAAATAAACCTGTATAATTTAAAATCATCCAGAAAATAAAACAAATGGTCATCCCGGCCTCTCCAAAACCAATAACTCCCATAGCCGACATCCAGAACAACGCAAGGCTATAAAAATCTATCAACAAGCCTAACCACAGACCTCTACTGTCATGCCCAACTAGAGCATGAGCAGCCGCCACACCGAGCGGACCTAAATTTTATACAAAGGTATAACAAATTTCTCAAGTAACATTCAAATACATACAATCGACTCAATACAAATGAAAAATGAGAGTTTCGCAAATAAACATACATAAATTATACAGTCATCCCAAAAGAAGTACACGGCCAACTACGGATCTCAACAAGACCTCGCAGGGTCGAAATAAAATACATAATTCATCTTTCAATTTAAACTTACGATCTCACCTTTCTGAACACCAAGTACACCCAAACTCTATACTCTGAAGTGTTGCTCCAGTACAAAAATCCAGTCTGAGGGAGGAAAGAAGAGGGGTGAGTATCTATGGGAGGATACTCAGTGAGTGAGGGGATTAATCTCAAGTACTAATAGTATAGGTGAATATTGGAGTGTCAGATAGTATCATTCGTAAACAATAACTCAAGTTTCGCAATAAATCATGCTATGTTCAATAAAATAAACTTATTTATTCAATCACACGATATCATATATATATGCATCCATTTAAAATCAAGTATAACATAGAGCAAGCCGAAAGAATCCTGGCAAGGGTCAACCATGACCAAGGACAGGCGCATCGGGGGTTTTGTTATTCATAAATGTTTAAAAGTTGCTCTCTACCCCGACGTTGGCACGTACAAGCAACTCCCAGTGCTAGACCGCCTATTTTGACGGACCTCCCCTTTCGGTTCAACTGGTCCCATACGGAAAATCACAATCATGTACAAGCAACTCCCGGTGCTAAACCGCCTATTCTGACGGACTTCCCCAATATATGGTTCAACCGGGCCCATACATATCGCAATCACGATTTTTGTGGATATCTCTGACCAAAGCGTATCCGGGCAATTCATGCCTCTACAAACGCCCTTCGTAGCTACAGAATCAATCAAGTCATCATCATAGTATCACAAGTGAGCATCCAACCCACATAGTTCATCAAAACGATTCAAATCGTGTGTCAATACATTTCATCAAAATCATTTCAAATCAACAACCGATGCAATGGTAGGATAGAAAACATTAAAGTTCTCAAATCATGGCACAATTTCATTTCATTCAAACATGGATGCATACTCATAGAAATCATAAGTTTACGACACTCCAATAATCACAAAACAGATTTGAGATTTAATATCACACGCCAAGTCAATGCATATCAAAGCATATTTTGTTTAAAAACAAGGTAAAATCAGGTTTCACTATTTCATGCAAGAGATTAGGGTCTCACTCACTTTCTAGGGAGGGTAATCACTCCCTATTTCCAAAACAAATCCGATTTTGACTTCTCGAGTCTCCAACAAGATCAACCTAATCAAATTATCACAATAATCATCAAATTTCTAATTATTCTTAGGGTTTATCATTTTCCCTAAATTTGTACAAACCTTAATTCTCTAATTTATGAATAAACTCTAATGTTATCAATTTTCATTCTATTTATAAGTAATTAACCAAATCAAAATCAAGTTAAATTCAAACCTAAAATCGTTCAAAAATCGAAAACAAGTCTAAATACATAAATTTCCTATAAATTAGAAAAATCTTTGAAAATTCATACACTTTTCAATTCTCATCCGATTTTTTCAAACCATATGTCATTTTAAAGGTATTGAAGCCTATTTTCATAATACAGAAGTTGTATTTTGATTTCCTATAGGTATTGAAGCCCATTTTCATAATACTGAATCAATCCTTAGGCTCAAATCCCAAATTTCGATTGTTTTCATGCATATGTCAAATGAAACTCTGAGGGAAACTATTCAAATCAATAGAACTCGACTCTATTATCCTTTAACATGCTCCTTTCATATCAGACACTAGACTTGGTCTTATTGTTCAAGCATAGAATTTCAAAAATGCATTTTATTCTAATCAAACATACATTCTAAACCTATACAAGACTTTTCATCCTAAAGTAACTCTAAATTCATTCAATTATTGAAAAGATCAGAAATCTCATCACCTAGGGTTTCTCGATTCGCAACCCTAACGTCTGTGCGCCTACAACTCAGTCGAGAATCCTGCAATATCTCCAAACCAAAGTAAGGCTTAGCAATTAGACTAAATTTCCAAGAAAATCGAAACCTAAGACTGATAATCGAAATTCGACCTTTACCTAGGCAGTGAATGACTGCAGATTCAGCCAAGGGTTTCTGAAGGCTTCTTGTTGCTGTTAGTTTGGGATTTGCAAGAGTGGAAGAAGGCGCGCGAGCAGGGAAGGAGCTGCAGCCGCGCGCGCAAAAGCTGTCGCGCGCTGCAAGGGCGCGCAGGAAGGGACTGTCGCTTGCTGGCGCGCGCGCAGGAGGGGAGGCTGTCTCGCGCGGGCAGTCGGGCGCACAAGGAATTGTCGCACTATCGCGCGCGTAGGGAGAGAGACAGGGAGACTGAGAGACAGAGAGGGAGGTAAAGAGTGGAAGATGGGTGGTGGTGGTGAAAAAAGCCGAGTCGCGGCGAAGAACCGCGAGAGGGAGACACGGCAGGAGGTAGAGAGAGATGGAACTGAGAGAGAGAAACAGAGAAAGGGGGTGTCGGTGGTTGTGGGTGGTGGTGAAAAGGGGCGGCGAGCGGCGGAGAATCCGCGAGAGGGAGAGAGAGAGACTCGCGGTGAGAGAGAGAAAGAGGGAGAAAAGGAGAGAGATAGAGAGAGAACCGAAGGGAGAGGTGGAGAAGGGAGAGCGATGGTCGGAGATGGTGATGTTGATGGCGGTGGATGGCGGAGAAGGCGAGCGGTGGGTGAGGGAGGGCGGCGGCGAGGAGAAAGAGAGAAAGAGAGAGAGAGTGGGAAAAGGGTTAGGGTTTTCTAATCCTAACCCTTTTTTTTTTATTATTATTATTATTATTATTATTATTATTATATATTTATATGGATAGATTTGGAAATAAATAAATGATGATATAAATGATTTAATAAATGAAAAGAATAATATATTTATATATATTTATATATATACTTTATTATTCTATTTTAAAATTTTAATATACCAAAGGTTTGAATTAAAATCTCAAAAATCAAAATTTAATAAAATTAAATATTTTTCTCTATATATATAAATTGAGGATTATTTTATTAAATTCATGAAATGGAAGTACAGAAGTTCGGCACCGCAGAGTCGGTGTTACATTTTCTAACCCCCTAAAAACAAGTTTCGTTCTCGAAACTAAAAGAAAGCTAAACGGTAATCAAATGGAGGTACTGTTTTCTTATTGCTTCCTCGGGCTCCCAGGTTTCTTTTTCGACTTGGTCACTTCTCCACAAGACCCTGACCAAAGAAACTTTCTTTGCTCCGCAGCTTTCTGACCTGCCAATCTAGAATGGTCACGGGCTAAACTGAAGCACTGAGGTCCTCTCTGTCATCATCTCTACAGATCTATCAAGAATACCTTGGAGCTCCTCATTTGCTCCCTATATCTCTCTAATGCGGTCGAGCGAAATAATACTCTCACGTAAGAATAATCTGAACCAGTGTCAATAAGAACATGGGCATCGACTCTGAATATTTTCATGGTACCCATGATGCGAGAAATCGAAAGAGAGTCGATCTAGGGTGTGCAAAAGATATATATATATATATATATATATATATATCAAAATGGTTAAACTTCTAAGGCTTTAACTAACCATGATTGTACATATCATCATGAGATACATGATTTCAAAATGAGGATCGAAACAGTTAAACTTATAGAGTTTTAACTAGTTAAGGCGGTACATAGCTATCATGATATACATGATTTCAAAAAGGAGAGTATCTATAAACTCCTAAATAATAAAATCCGTGAAAGTATCACCCATCACATCTAGGTTCACCTAAGCATCCTCTTGAGTCGTAGCATACACGTGGGCCTGTGCCCTCGGCTCCTATAGTGAAGGGCCTAGTGCAGTGTTGCTCCCGGCTGCAGTCCATGAAGCGGTGTGTACTGAGTGTGCAGGTGCTCCCTGCTGACCCGTCCATGGTCCACCCATGTGTGTCTGTGACACCTGACCTCTGAAACCTAGGTCAGGACAAGAGCTACGAATATGTCCTTGCTTCCCACACTGAAAGCATCTAGTGGGGGCTGCGCAAGCTCCAAAATGGTGTCGACCGCAGTTGCTGCAGATTAGAAACTACTGTTTCGTGGAATGACTAGAGACAGTAGGGGCTGGTACTATAAACCCCTGGGGACGCGATCTTTGTCCCTGTCCTACTGGTCTGAAACTAGAAGAACCTCCTGGATATCCAAAACCTCTATCCTTCTTCAAAGACTGTCCACCCTGTGACCCAGTTTTCCTCTTCTGGTGACTCTCTCTCTGCCTGGCCTCAGCTCGGACGATCTCCTCTGCCCGATATGCTGAATCAATTACCTCTGAAAGTGTAAAAGAGGGAGTCACTGTCATATACTTCCTGATGCTCAATTGGAGGCCATCTTCAAACTTGAACCTCATCTGAGCTGGTGTAACCATATCAGGGACAAATGCTGCTAGTCGTCTGAGCTCAGCCTCGTACTCTGACACTGACCTAGTCCCCTGACGTAAGTGCAGGAACTCCGTCCTCATCCGGTCCTGTTGAAACAGGGTAAAGTATCTGCGGTCGAACTCTCGTACAAAGTCCTCCCACCGCAGTGTCTGTGTAGCACTGTCTCGGATAGCCTCCCACCATGAGAGGGCATCTCCGTCGAGGAGTCTCTCAGCAACTCTCAATCTGAGCTCCTCTGACAACCCCAAATCCGTAAGGATCCTGCGAGTCCTATTGATCCAGTGCTTTGCCGCTACAGCATCACTAGATCCTGAAAAGTCTGTGCATCCAAACTGTCGAGACACGTTCACCAACTGAGTAAGCTCGTGGATGCACCTCAAAGTGACCGATGTCTCATCGATCGGAGTAGAAATAGAAGGACCGGCCACCGGAGGAGGAATCGGTGCCATAGGAGCAGGTACGACCGCAGGTGCGGTCGCTGAAGTCTGTAGTGGAGGTGGGGGCATCTGCGACCCATATCTACTGAACCACTCCTGCCACTACCTCAAGGCGTCGAGTGGTGGCGGAAAAATCTCGACTGTACCAGCCAGTGGAGGTGCTAGGGGTGGCACTGGGGAAGGTGCGTGAGTAGAAAAGGCACCCTCTGGTACTCGTGGAGTCTCGAGTGCCCTAGAATCCTCAGGCACTGAGAGACTCTCCGGTGGTGCACCGCGCCTACTACGTCTAGGCGGCATAGTTCTGCAAAGAGAATACCGTTTCATTAGATAAAAGCAAGGATTAGGGATAGTTACTGGATAACTAACCCCCTAAAAAAATTTTGAGTTATGAATCAAGACATTCGAATCCAATGGGAGGTGTACCACTCATTCACCTGCATAAATGCATCGAATGATGGTGATAGAACCGTGGCTATAATAGCCGACTGAGAACATGCTAACAGGGTACACCTGACGAGGAAACATCCTCGAGTATTCTAGGTGTCTCAGGTACAAATCTAGTACCTCGTCTAATAATCATAACCTTACAAGGAAGAATTTTAAATTAAATATGATTCAAAGGTTAAGGTTAGTTACGAAGTAACTAACCCCGTAAATGAATAAACTTATCAGTTTAAGAACTGATAGAACCATTATGCTAGGTTAGATACGGACCGTATCTAACCCCCTAAAAAGAATAACTTATATGCCTAAAACCGTTGTACTGTGCTCTCATGATTGTAATGAAACTCTCATATGCATTGAGAACTTTAAAAATGTACTTGAGAATATTTTCAAAACTATTCAATAAAACACAGCTCTCAACCTAGAGCTCTGATATCAACCGAACTGTCACCCCCCGAACCGGGAATCGTGAACAGCCGCCCGTTGCCCTGGATGCCGGCTGTATTTCTATAGAAAATCGGGCAGAACCTCCCCATAAATCGGAGGTCTCCCATGTACAAATAAACATGTATACTTGTATAATTTAAAATCATCCTGAAAATAAAACAAATGACCATCTCGGCCTCTCCAAAACCAACAACTCCCATAGCTGACATCCAAAACAACGCAAGGCTATAAAAATCTATCAACAAGCCTAGCCACAGACCTCTACTGTCATGCCCAACTAGAGCATGAGCAGCCGCCACACTGAGTGAAACTAAATTTTATACAAATGTATAACAAATTTCCCAAGTAACATTCAAATACATACAATCGCCTCAATGCAAATGAAAAAAAAGAGTTTCGCAAATAAACATACATAAATTATACAGTCATCCCAAAATAAGTACACGGCCAACTACGGACCTCAACAAGACCTCGCAGGGTCGAAATAAAATACATAATCCATCTTTCAATTTAAACTTACGATCTCACCTTCCTGAACACCAAGTACACCCAAACTCTATACTCTGAAGTGCCGCTCCAGCACAAAAATCCTGTCTGAGGGAGGAAAGAAGATGGGTGAGTATCTATGGGAGGATACTCAGTGAGTGAGGGGATTAATCTCAAGTATGAATAGTGTAGGTGAATATTGGAGTGTCAAATAGTATCATTCGTAAACAATAACTCAAGTTTCGCAATAAATCATGATATGTTCAATAAAATGAACTTATTTATTCAATCACACGATATCATACATATATGCATCCATTTAAAATCAAGTATAACATAGAGCAAGCCCAAAGAATCATGGCAAGGGTCAACCATGACCAAGGACAGGCGCATCGGGGGTTTTGTTATGCATAAATGTTTAAAAGTTGCTCTCTACCCCGACGTTGGCACGTACAAGCAACTCCCAGTGCTAGTCCGCCTATTCTGACGGACCTCCCCTTTCGGTTCAACTGGGCCCATACGAAACATCACAATCATGTACAAGCAACTCCCGGTGCTAAACCGCCTATTCTGACGGACCTCCCCAATACATGGTTCAACCGGGCCCATACATATCGCAATCACGACGTTTGCGGATACCTCTGGCCAAAGCGTATCTAGGCAATTCTTGGCAATTCATGCCTCTACAAACGCCCTTCGTAGCTACGGAATCAATCAAGTCATCATCATAGTATCACAAGTGAGCATCCAACCCACATAGTTCATCAAAACGATTCAAATCATGTGCCAATACATTTCATCAAAATCATTTCAAATCAACAACCGATGCAATGGTAGGATAGAAAACATTCAAGTTCTCAAATCATGGTACAATTTCATTTCATTCGAACATGGATGCATACTCATAGAAATCATAAGTTTACGACACTCCAATAATCACAAAACAGATTTGAGATTTAATATCACACGTCAAGTCAATGCATATCAAAGCATGTTTTGTTTAAAAACAAGGTAAAATCAGGTGTCACTATTTCATGCAAGAGATTAGGGTCCCACTCACTTTCTAAGGAGGGTAATCACTCCCTATTTCCAAAACAAATTCGATTTTGACTTCTCGAGTCTCCAACAAGATCAACCTAATCAAATTATCACAATAATCATCAAATTTTCAATTATTCTTAGGGTTTATCATTTTCTCTAAGTTTGTACAAACCTTAGTTCTCCAATTTATGAATAAACTCCAATGTTATCAATTTTCATTCTATTTATAAGTAGTTAACCAAATCAAAATCAAGTTAAATTCAAATCTAAAATCGTTCAAAAATCGAAAACAAGTCTAAATACATAAATTCCCTATAAATTAGAAAAATCTTTGAAAATTCATACACTTTTCAATTCTCATCGATTTTTTCAAACCATATGTCATTTTAAAGGTATTGAAGCCTACTTTCATAATACAAAAGTTGTATTTTGATTTCCTATACGTAGGATAATTTAAAAAAAATACTGAATCAATCCTTAGGCTCAAATCCCAAATTTCGATTGTTTTCCTGGATATGTCAAATGAAACTCTGAGGGAAACTATTCAAATCATTAGAACTCGACTCTATTATCCTTTAACATGCTCCTTTCATATCAGACACTAGACTTGGCCTTATTGTTCAAGCATAGAATTTCAAAAATGCATTTTATTCTAATCAAACATACATTCTAAACCTATACAAGACTTTTCATCCTAAAGTAACTCTAAATTCATTCAATTATTGAAAAGATCAGAAATCTCATCACCTAGGGTTTCCCGATTCGCAACCCTAACGTCTGTGTGCCTACAACTCAGTCCGGAATCCTGCAATATCTCCAAACCAAAGTAAGGCTTAGCAATTAGACTAAATTACCAAGAAAATCGAAGCCTAAGACTGATAATCGAAATTCGGTCTTTACCTAGACAGTGAATGACTGCAGATTCAGCCAAGGGTTTCTGAAGGCTTCTTGTTACTGTCAGTTTGGGCTTTGCAAGAGTGGCAGAAGGCGCGCGAGCAGGGAAGGAGCTGTAGCCGCGCGCGCAGAAGCTGTCACGTGCTGCAGGGGCGCACAGGAAGGGACTGTCGCTTGCTGGCGCGCGCGCGCAGGAGGGGAGGCTGTCTCGCGTGCGCAAGGAACTGTCGCGCTATCGTGCGCGTAGGGAGAGAGACAAGGAGACTGAGAGACAGAGAGGGAGGTAAAAAGTGGAAGATGGGTGGTGGTGGTGGTGGTGGAAAAAGCCGAGTCGCGGCAAAGAACCGCGAGAGAGAGAGAGATCGAGCGAGAGGGAGACACAGCGGGAGGTAGAGAGAGATGGAACCGAGAGAGAGAAACAGAGAGAGGGGGATGTCGGTGGTTGTGGGTGGTGGCGAAAAGGGGTGGCGAGCGGTGGAGAATCCATGAGAGGGAGAGAGAGAGACTCGCGGTGAGAGAGAGAAAGAGGGAGAGAAGGAGAGAGATAGAGAGAGAATCGAAGGGAGAGGTGGAGAAGGGAGAGCGGTGGTCGGAGATGGTGGTGTTGATGGCGGTGGATGGCGGAGAAGGCGAGCGGCGGGTGAGGGAGGGCGGCGGCGAGGAGAACAAGAGAGACGGAGAGAGAGTGGGAAAAGGGTTAGGGTTTTCAAACCCTAACCCGTTTTTTTTTTATTACTATTATTATTATTATTATTATTATTATTATTATTATTATTATTATTATTATTATTATTATATATTTATATGGATAGATTTGGAAATAAATAAATGAGGATATAAATGATTTAATAAATGAAAAGAATAATATATTTATATATATTTATATATATACTTTATTATTCTATTTTAAAAATTTAATATACCAACGGTTTGAATTAAAACCCCAAAAATCAAAATTTAATAAAATTAAATATTTTTCTCTATATATATAAATTGAGGATTATTTTATTAAATTCATGAAATGGGAGTACAGAATTTCGGCACTGCAGAGTCGGTGTTACATTTTCTAACCCCCTAAAAACAAGTTTTGTCCTCGAAACTAAAAGAAAGCTAAACGATAAACAAATGGGGGTACTGTTTTCTTATTGCCTCCTCGGGCTCCCAGGTTTCTTTTTCGACTTGGTCACTTCTCCACAAGACCCTGACCAAAGAAACTTTCTTTGCTCCGCAGCTTTCTGACCTGCCAATCTAGAATGGCCACGGGCTAAACTGAAGCACTGAGGTCCTCTCTGTCATCATCTCTACAAATCTATCAAGAATACCTTGGAGCTCCTCATTTGCTCCCTGTATCTCTCTAATGCGGTCGAGCGAAATAATACTCTCACGTAAGAATAATCTGAACCAGTGTCAATAAGAACACAGGCATCGACTCTGAATATTTTCATGGTACCCATGATGCGAGAAATCGAAAGAGAGTCGATCTAGGGTGTGCAAAAGATATATATATATATATATATATATATATATATATATATCAAAATGGTTAAACTTCTAAGGCTTTAACTAACCATGATTGTACATATCATCATGAGATACATGATTTCAAAAAGAGAATCGAAACAGTTAAACTTATAGAGTTTTAACTAGTTAAGGCGGTACATAGCTATCATGATATACATGATTTCAAAAAGGAGAGTATCTATAAACTTCTAAATAATAAAATCCGTGAAAGTATCACCCATCACATCTAGGTTCACCTAAGCATCCTCCTGAGTCGTAGCATACACGTGGGCCTGTGCCCTCGGCTCCTATAGTGAAGGGCCTAGTGCAGTGTTGCTCCCGACTGCAGTCCGTGAAGCGGTGTGTACTGAGTGTGCAGGTGCTCCCTGCTGACCCGTCCATGGTCCACCCATGTGTGTCTGTGACACCTGACCTCTGAAACCTAGGTCAGGACAAGAGCTACGAATATGTCCTTGCTTCCCCCACTGGAAGCATCTAGTGGGGGTTGCGCAAGCTCCAAAATGGCGTCGGCCGCAGTTGCTGCAGATTAGAAACTGCTGTATCGTGGAATGACTAGAGACAGTAGGGGCTGGTGCTCTAAACCCCTGGGGACGCGGTCTCTGTCCCGGTCCTACTGGTCTGAAGCTAGAAGAACCTCCTGGATATCCAAAACCTCTATCCTCCTTCAAAGACTGTCCACCCTGTGACCCAGTCTTCCTCTTCTGGTGACTCTCTCTCTGCCTGGCCTCAGCTCGGACGATCTCCTCTGCCCGATATGCTGAATCAATTACCTCTGAAAGTGTAAAAGAGGGAGTCACCGTCATATACTTCCTGATGCTCAATTGGAGGCCATCTTCAAACTTGAACCTCATCTGAGCTGGTGTAACCATATCAGGGACAAATGCTGCTAGTCGTTTGAGCTCAGCCTCGTACTCTGAGACTGACCTAGTCCCTTGACGTAAGTGCAGGAACTCCATCCTCGGGTAAAGTATCTGCGGTCGAACTCTCGTACAAAGTCCTCCCACTGCAGGGTCTGTGTAGCACTATCTCGGATAGCCTCCCACCACGAGAGGGCATCTCCGTCGAGGAGTCTCTCAGCAACTCTCAATCTGAGCTCCTCTGACAACCCCAAATATGTAAGGATCCTGCGAGTCCTATTGATCCAGTACTTTGCCGCTACAGCATCATTAGATCCTGAAAAGTCTGTGCATCCAAGCTGTCGAGACTCTTTCACCAACTGAGTAAGCTCGTGGATGCACCTCAAAGTGACCGATGTCTCATCGATCGAAGTAGAAACAGAAGGACCGGCCACCGGAGGAGGAATCGGTGCCGTAGGAGCAGGTACGGCCGCAGGTGCGGTCGCTGAAGTCTGTAGTGGAGGTGGGGGCATCTGCGGCCCATATCTACTGAACCACTCCTGCCACTGCCTCAAGGCGTCGAGTGGTGGCGGAGAAATCTCGACTGTACCAGCCAGTGGAGGTGCAAGGGGTGGCACTGGGGAAAGTGCGTGAGTAGAAAAGGCACCCTCTGGTACTCGTGGAGTCTCGAGTGCCCTAGAATCCTCAGGCACTGAGAGACTCTCCGGTGGTGCACCGCGCCTACGACGTCTATGCGGCATAGTTCTGCAAAGAGAATAACGTTTCATTAGATAAAAGCAAGGATTAGGGTTAGTTACTGGATAACTAACCCCCTAAAAAAAATTTGAGTTATGAATCAAGACATTCGAATCCAATGGGAGGTGTACCACTCATACACCTGCATAAATGCATCGAATGATGGTGATAGAACCGTGGCTATAATAGCCGGCTGAGAACATGCTAACAGGGTACACCTGACGAGGAAACATCATCGAGTATTCTAGGTGTCTTAGGTACAAATCTAGTACCTCGTCTAGTAATCATAACCTTACAAAGGAAGAATTTTAAATTAAATATGATTCAAGGGTTAAGGTTAGTTACGAAGTAACTAACCCCCTAAATGAATAAACTTATCAGTTTAAAAACTGATAGAACCAATATGCTAGGTTAGATACGGACCGTATCTAACCCCCTAAAAAGAATAACTTATATGCCTAAAACCGTTGTACTGGGATCTCATGACTTTAATGAAACTCTCATATGCATTGAGGACTTTAAAATGTACTTGGGAATATTTTCAAAACTATTCTATAAAACACAACTCTCAACCTAGAGCTCTGATACCAACCGAACTGTCACGCCCCGAACCGGGAATCGTGAATAGCCGCCCGTTGCCCTGGATGCCGGCTATATTTCTACAGAAAATCGGGCAGAACCTCCCCATAAATCGGAGGTCTCCCATATACAAATAAACATGTATACCTGTATAATTTAAAATCATCCTGAAAATAAAACAAATAGCCATCCCGGCCTCTCCAAAACCAACAACTCCTATAGCCGACATCCAAAACAACGCAAGGCTATAAAAATCTATCAACAAGTCTAGCCACAGACCTCTACTGTCATGCCTAACTAGAGCATGAGCAGCCGCCACACCGAGCGGACCTAAATTTTATACAAATATATAACAAATTTCCTAAGTAACATTCAAATACATACAATCGCTTCAATGCAAATGAAAAATAAGAGTTTCGCAAATAAACATACATAAATTATACAGTTATCCCAAAATAAGTACACGGCCAACTACGGACCTCAACAAGACCTCGCAGGGTCGAAATAAAATACATAATTCATCTTTCAATTTAAACTTACGATCTCACCTTCCTGAACACCAAGTACACCCAAACTCTATACTCTGAAGTGTTGCTCCAGTAAAAAAATCCTGTCTGAGGGAGGAAAGAAGAGGGGTGAGTATCTATGGGAGGATACTCAGTGAGTGAGGGGATTAATCTCAAGTACTAATAGTATAGGTGAATATTGGAGTGTCAAATAGTATCATTCGTAAACAATAACTCAAGTTTCGCAATAAATCATGATATGTTCAATAAAATGAACTCATTTATTCAATCACACGATATCATACATATATGCATCCATTTAAAATCAAGTATAACATAGAGCAAGCCGAAAGAATCCTGGCAAGGGTCAACCATGACCAAGGACAGGCGCATCAGGTTTTTGTTATGCATAAATATTTAAAAGTTGCTCTCTACCCCGACGTTGGCACGTATAAGCAACTCCCAGTGCTAGACCGCCTATTCTGACGGACCTCCCCTTTCGGTTCAACTGGGCCCATACGGAACATCACAATCATGTACAAACAACTCTAATTTATGAATAAACTCCAATGTTATCAATTTTCATTCCATTTATAAGTAATTAACCAAATCAAAATCAAGTTAAATTCAAATCTAAAATCATTCAAAAATCGAAAACAAGTCTAAATTCATAAATTCCCTATAAATTAGAAAAATCTTTGAAAATTCATACACTTTTCAATTCTCATCCGATTTCTTCAAACCATATGTCATTTTAAAGGTATTGAAGCCTATTTTCATAATACAAAAGTTGTATTTTGATTTCCTATAGGTATTGAAGCCTATTTTCATAATACTGAATCAATCCTTAGGCTCAAATCCCAAATTTCGATTGTTTTCATGCATATGTCAAATGAAACTCTGAGGGAAACTATTCAAATCAATAGAACTCGACTCTATTATCCTTTAACATACTCCTTTCATATCAGATACTAGACTTGGCCTTATTGTTCAAGCTTAGAATTTCAAAAATGCATTTTATTCCAATCAAACATACATTCTAAACCTATACAAGACTTTTCATCCTAAAGTAACTCTAAATTCATTCAATTATTGAAAAGATCAGAAATCTCATCACCTAGGGTTTCCCGATTCGCAACCCTAACGTCTGTGCGCCTACTACTCAGTCCGAAATCCTACAATGTCTCCAAACCAAAGTAAGGCTTAGCAATTAGACTAAATTACCAAGAAAATCGAAACCTAAGACTAATAATCGAAATTCGGCCTTTACCTAGGCAGTGAATGACTGCAGATTCAGCCAAGGGTTTCTGAAGGCTTCTTGTTGCCGTCAATTTGGGCTTTGCAAGAGTGGCAGAAGGCGTGCGAACAGGGAAGGAGCTGCAGCCGCGCACGCAGAAGCTGTCGCGCGCTGCAGGGGCGCACAGGAAGGGACTGTCGCGTGCTGGCACGCGCGCAGGAGGGGGGGCTGTCTTGTGCGGGCAGTCGCGCGTGCAAGGTACTGTCGCGCTATCGCGCGCGTAGGGAGAGAGACAGGGAGACTGAGAGACAGAGAGGGAGGTAGAGAGTGGAAGATGGGTGGTGGTGGTGGAAAAAGCCAAGTCGCGGCGAAGAACTGCGAGAGGGAGAGAGATCGAGCGAAAGGGAGACACAGCGGGAGGTAGAGAGAGATGGAACCGAGAGAGAGAAACAAAGAGAGAGGGGTGTCGGTGGTTGTGGGTGGTGGCGGCGAAAAGGGGCGGTGAGCGGCGGAGAATCCGCGAGAGGGAGAGAGAGAGACTCACGGTGAGAGAGAGAAAGAGGAAGAGAATGAGAGAGATAGAGAGAGAACCGAAGGGAGAGGTGGAGAAGGGAGAGCGGTGGTCGGAGATGGTGGTGTTGATGGCGGTGGATGGCGGAGAAGGCGAGCGGCGGGTGAGGGAGGGCGGCGGCAAGGAGAAAGAGAGAGAGGGAGAGAGGGTGGGAAAAGTGTTAGGGTTTTCTAACCCTAACACATTTTTTTTTTTTTTACTATTATTATTATTATTATTATTATTATTATTATTATTATTATTATTATTATTATTATTATTATATATTTATATGGATAGATTTGGAAATAAATAAATGAGGATATAAATGATTTAATAAATGAAAAGAATAATATATTTATATATATTTATATATATACTTTATTATTCTATTTTAAAATTTTAATATACCAAAGGTTTGAATTAAAACCCCAAAAATCAAAATTTAATAAAATTAAATATTTTTCTCTATATATATAAATTGAGGATTATTTTATTAAATTCAGGAAATGGGAGTACAGAAGTTCGGCACCGCAGAGTCGGTGTTACAGATCGCTTGAGACAGGTGTTGACTTTTTTACAGGAGTCCAACATCAAGGGAGTTTTCGAGCACTTCGAGAAAATTCACTACGACCCTAAAGATACTCTTATCGCTAAAAGATTAAAGCCTAATTCTTGATATATGCCCTAAAACTCAGGAAAATATAAGGGAGATGAGCAGAATCCCTTGTTCCAGTGCACTGAGTAGTTTGATGTACGTAGTGTTACGTACACGATAAGACGTTTGCTTTGCAGTCAGTATAGTAATTAGGTATCGATCGAATCCTAGAAGGGATCACTGGAGAGCAATGAAAGGATTCTGATATATCTCGAGAGAACTGTGGACCTCTCCTTATGTTACGGAGGAGGTGATTTGCATCTTGTTGGGTATTTAGATACCAACTGGGTTGGTGATTTGAATGTATGCAAATCGATATCAGGTTTTGTTGTTTTGGAGTAGCAAGAAGCAAATCTGTATATCTCTATTTATGATAGAGACTGGGCTTGTGGGATGCTCAGTGACAGTTCATGAGAGTATTTGGCTCCGGAGATTTCCGGATGACTTAGAGATTGAGGTGGATAGTGGGAGGTCAGTAATGATTTATTGAGAAAATCAGGCCGTCATTGACCACACCTGAGACCCTAAGTATAATTAAGACCAAACACATTGATACTTAATACCATATTATGAGAGACATCACCGAGAAGAGTGAAGTGACAAATTAAATACACTATTATACAGCATATTTGTCACGCCCCGACTCTTCCGTCGAGCACATAACAACCGCCGCGTTATCCCGGCATACGGGCATGACCTCCCCATATACCCGGATAGCGCAAAACATTCCAATTTTTTAATAAATCTTCCAAAACAATAAACTCATCAACATAATAAAATCATATAAAAACTTGAATGCAAAGGACCCATCCGATCCATCCCTATACACACGAATATGCAACGACACACATTTAGGAAGGGTATCCTATACATGCATGCATACAATGTGACCTTCCCAGCCATTCCAAAGTTTCACAAAATTGATAATCTCAAAAATATTTCAACCAATACCAATAAAAGTCCGAATGTCCCGATTAAGAATAATAAGTTTTGCAAAACTAAGTTTTAAACAAATATAAACACTTTCCACATAAACCAAGTTTGGATTCCACCAATACTTGTCCCAAAAGATATGACAAGTATCAATTAAATCCAAATTTCAAAAGAATAGTACAATAGTTTCCTTTCGCGGATGAAATTAAATCAAATCTAAAAAATATAGCATCCACCAGCAATACCTATCGTGGATCACCAAAATAGCTTTAAATCAGTCAATACCCGCCACCGTCTACCTTTCCTCTGAAAATGATTTGAAAGGAGGGGGTGAGTATTTTAAAATACCCAGTGAGTGGAGTGTAGTGGCATGTATCATATAAATAGGGGGTGAGAGTGGTAATGTCAAATTATGTATCAACTATCATTGAATGCCATAATGAAATTTATTCTCATAAAATCATTCATATCAATCCACGATGACTCAAAATCAACTCAATCAGTCAAATCTCATTTTTTCATAATTTTGGGGTTTACTGAAAATATTATCCTACCAATGGCCATTAGTAGTACCTGCCAAAGGATTTTCTACAATTTTCGTATAAAACTCCCCTTCCCCTTTGACGTAGGTGCGAAAATTTTTTCGTGAGGTGCTACCACGTCATCCGTCCGACTTGAGTGGCTCTCCATCCCGCCACCTCTAAACCTCTAATATAATTACAAATCAGCCCAAACCACGCCGTCCCAATGGACCATTCCGTGGCAGGACTCAGAACTGCAGTCCTTTTTCCCCATCACCATGTTACCAAACTCATTTCATAATTCAATACATGCTCAAATATGAGGTAGAGCAATATTTCACAATTCATATGAGTATCTCAAAGTAACATGGTGCAAATAATTCAATAATCATGTACAAGAGTCATTGACATTTCACAATTTCATTTTAGGCATATCACAATTTCGTCCTCAAAATTTAAATAAAAATTATACATCAAGATGGGGATATTGCATCCTCGTGGCATCCTTAGTTTCCAAATCACTTCTTCAACTTGGTCACTCTTCCGATGCACCTTAACTATGGGAACATTTTCATTTCTCAACTTCTTTACCTACCGATCAAGAATGATCATTGGTGGGGCTTTGGTGCTCAAGTTCTTGTTTAGTTCAATTAGGAGAGTTTCCAAAATGTATATAGTGTCCGGAAAATATTTCTCCAATATAAACACGTGGAAGATATCTTGGGTTTTCTCTAGATTATGAATAACTCCAAATGATAGGCCACTAATCTTATCCTCTTAAAAACCCCGAATTGATCGGCTTAGCAAGTATACAAGTTTCCCTGCTTTTAAAATCAGATTACTTATTTCCAAAGAAATATTTTCAAAAATACCAAGTCTTCCACATCAATTCCATAATTCAAGTTTCTGTTTATTTTATAAAAACTCAAAAATTTCTATTAGAACCAATGGCTCCAATGGGCCATCTTACAAACTACGATTTATACAGTCACAAAAGACCCACGGAATAATATTGAAACTAACGACATCCAACAATGGAGAACTACCATCATGTTCATTGTAATTGTTCCAAGAGCAAAATTGGAAAGCTTGCTTATATCTCTTAGGCTTTAACAAAACATTATGTGTCACTAGAATGAACAAACAAGTATGAAACCTCATAGGATACATCATAAGAATTTGCTTTACATTCATTTAATTTACTACTGATCTTATCTACCATGGTTAAAATTCCTTATAACTCTCAAGTATATTTAGCACGTTAAGGATATCCTCTCCACCCTCTTAAGTTATGGACAAATCCCAAGTTAAATAATTAAGTTATAATTTCATCACCAAGTTTGCAACCTAGTAAACAATTTAAAACATTCTTTCGTCAGATAAACCTTGTCTTTCTTGGATGGTCATCAATAAAAATAACAATATAACTGGACCCCAAACTATGAGTAAAAGTATACCAGAAATAGGCTCTAGTACCAATAAGCTTTAGGTAATACTCCATAGAGTTCCACAAGATATTTCAATACCTATTATCTTCTTGATTTCAGGTCATTTTAAGTGAGTCATATTTGGGCTGCTCACCCATAATTGAAGATGTCTTATTCTACCTTGACCTTTAATTTACACAGGAACTCCACCAAAACTCTTAAATATAGATAACAACTTAGCAACTAAGGGACCATCAATTTGGCAGGAACAATAACGAAAAACATCAAACTCACTAGTGTCTCCATTGAAGCCATGATTATTTTGGCTAAGTTGCAATATTATCATGATTCCTTCTATGGCTTTAATGCACTATATTCAGGTCTAGATTGTCTGCAAGTATGAGTTTTTATATGTATGTCATGGTCACAACTTGTCCTTTCTGGAATACACTTTCCCAGCGCCTTTTTTTTTTCAGTTATAGGTAATAGAAGGATATTTTCTAACAATTTCTGTAATTAATCACTTTTGTTTGCCCATACCAATCTTTCATTCATCCTACTTAGTGTTATAAACCCACATCCAATTTCCATGCTTCTCTATAGCACTCTTTATTATACTCCATCTTGACTGTGTTTTGCCTTCAGAACTAGGCCCTAATGAATAACCATCCCAATGTCTTAGAATTATGCACAACAATTGACTAAATCAAAGGATAGAATAATATTTTATCATTCCCCTAACCATCCATAAAAAGGAACTCATGATTCCCTATTCTTTCAGGGGGTTTATACTTATAGACTCAAGAGGATTCCATAAATATGAGAATACTAAAATTTCTTGGGCACTGTACAACCATAGTAACTATTTCGGCATTTGAGATTAAACTAAGGGACTCTCAAGCTTTTAGGAATTTAAATTCTATAGTCATTGATCAGTTGTGACAATAGATTATTTTTCTAATTTCCCATTGGGCCTCAACAATAGGCACCCTTCAAAAAAGCTCTTTAAGAGATAGTTGTATGTGAGCAAATTTTCATATCAGTAATTTACAATAACCTTATGCTCGTAATACAAGTATCCCTTCAAAGGATCATAATCATTGGTTATAGACAATTAAGGAACTTTCTAGCAATTCTTACCAATATCATTCCCGTCTACTCTGATCAAGTTCTAACTCATTCTACCTAATATTGTGCTCCACAAATAGCATCATGTAAATCTCCACAAAATCCTTGACTTGGCAAGAATGAAATTCAATCATTCAACTTTTGTACCTCTGTTAACAATACAAATTCATACATTATTAAACTTGAATATAATGGAGTGCAGATTGTCTTCTTAACTACTTTCTAAGTTCCACAGCAGTCGTTATTTGAAGCTACCATTTCCAGATTTCTAAGAGATCAATAGTCCATGCTTGCGCCTAGATAAGTCTTATGTGGTGGTTATGTCAAATATGCATATTTCAAACCATTGTGTCATTCTCAAAATCATTCACTAATAAATAAACTTCTTAATTATCACGATTCACTATTATATGCATATAACTTTATCAATTTCAAGGAACACTAGTTATACGTCAAAAAATATAAGATACTTGATAATTCTTCAAAATAAGCATTAGTCATAAAGCTAAACAACTTAGACCTTATGCAAGGAGTCATTTTAAAACAACTAGATGATATGCATCACATTAATCATCTTTCCCAAGTCTCTATTACCTCACCTTATCAAATATTTCTCCAACATCACATTTGGGAGGTAATTAGCTCAAATAGAAGAATTTGCATGTCTATATCTCAAAACATGAGTCTCTTCCCACATTTCTTCAATATGCCCTAGATTTAGTGAGAAAGCTCAATTTGCTGGCAACATTTGAACCACTGAAATACCTTATGACCCTCAAAAGCACATAAAAGGGATGGTGTGCCCGAAATAACACAAAGGTTTATATGCAAAATCGGGTGGCTATGAAAATGAAAAGAAAAAGAAAAAAAAAATATCAAATGCCCCACTAATAATCACCAAAATTTATAGTCTTCGATGCCACCGTGACTATCACAAGGCATCTAAAATCATTCTTAATTATCTCAGTATCAAGACGTATCACTAATATATCCCAAATTCAAAATCACGCACTCAAAATCACATTGTATCTGTATTCAAATTTCTGAATCATCAAATTCAAAGGAATTTACTTGTGACTGTATTTGGATTGCCTTGAACATCTTCAAAAGTGGTTCCCTTAGAAGCTAGATGGACAATAATATTCATGATTGGATTTTCTAAAAAAGAAATAATCATAAAATCCTTGTTTGTAGTAGTTATTAGTCCTTATTGCAAATCATCAGCAGTGTAGACCACTCAATATGCAAGCTATTGCCAAACATAGTACCCTCATCTGTCATCGGAACATCACTAGACTTTATCTATCACAAAATTGCTCCACCACTCTAACCATTCTTTAAGTTCCCTATGAGATAGTCACATGTTTCTTGAACCTGAAAGCAAATCAGACTGAAGTGATGCAACAAGGATTCGAATGGATGGGGAAGTGATGAGAAACGGTTCTAATGCGAAAGTCAAACTTAAAATTAAGGAGTTAGACTTCCAGTTGTTTAAACAAAGAAAACAATCAAAACAAGATGCTACATTTCTGTTCTCTCACAGAGCCCAAATTACTTCACTATTACACAAGTGAATATCTTACAACTCGTCATCCCAAATCAAAGAATCATGCCAGTCATACTGTTAGTACCTCTAACCCCATTCAGTTTTTCAAAAGGAAATCTCACCACACTAAACTCCCCACTTAGTGATTGGTCCACTAGTTCATGCAAATCCGAAGACAATGTGAAGGCGACTTATAGATAGTTTCTCTAAACTTTCTCATTTACCTTCTATTAGCCGAACTACTAAGAGTTCAAATAAATACCATCATTGAACACATGATATACACCTCTATGAGTTTCCGGAGGCTCCACATTGTTATACCAATTATACATATATACCAAACTCTTAACATCAGGATATAGGTCTGAAGGCCAAAACCACTACTAAAGTCCCCAACATTTGGCCAAACAAGCTACAGAAGGTTTTGAGTCACAATCTAGTGACCATTTATAGAGTGATACATCACTCAATTTGTGAAGGTGGAGTGAAAAATATCTCACTTTGGTTACATGTTCTTCGTTTGGGGAACAATGTTCTACAAAGATGATCTAAACTTTAACAATAGAAAGAGGAACTAGTCCAAGTGCTTAAACCCCTAAAAATAAATTAAGTCCTAGCCCTTTTCTGATCCATGGAAGGCTTTTGTACATTTCTTAAAAATAAATCTTTAAAAATCAAAATTTTCAAAGCAACAAACATTTTAAAACCTTTGGAAAACCATTAGGACATTTGGAAATATTTCAAACCTTTAAGCATTCAAAATCGTGAACCAAGCTCTGATACCAATAGAATTGTCACGCCCCGACTCTCCCGTCGAGCACATAACAACTGCCGCATTATCCCGACATACGGGCATGACCTCCCCATATACCTGGATAACGCATGACATTCCAATTTTTCAATAAATCTTCCAAAACAATAAACTCATCAACATAATAAAATCATATAACAACTTGCATGCAAAGGACCCATCCGGTCCATCCCTGTACACACGAGTATGTAACGGCACACATTTAGGGAGGGGATCCTGTACATGCATGCATACAATGTGGCCTTCCCAGCCATTCCAAAGTTTCACAAAATTTATAATCTCAAAAATATTTCAACCAATATCAATAAAAGTCTGAATGTCCCGATTAAGTACAATAAGTTTTGCAAAACTAAGTTTTAAACAAATATAAACACTTTCCACATAAACCAAGTTTGGATTCCACCAATACTTGTCCCAAAAGATATGACAAGTACAATTAAATCTAAACTTCAAAAGAATAGTACAATAGTTTCCTTCCGCGGTTGAAATTACATCAAATCTCAAAAATATAGCATCCATCAGCAATACCTATCGTGGATCACCAAAATAGCTTTAAATCAACCAATACCCACCACCGTCTACCTTTCCTCTGAAAATGATTTGAAAGGAGGGGGTGAGTATTTTTAAAATACCCAGTGAGTGAAGTGTAGTGACATGTATCATATAAATAAGGGGTGAGGGTGGTAATGTCAAATATATGTATCAACTATCATTGAATGTCATAATGAAATTCATTCTCATAAAATCATTCATATCAATCCACCATAACTCATAAAATCAACTCAATCAGTCAAATCTCATTTTTTTCACAATTTTTGGGGTTTACCGAAAACATTATCCTACCAATGGCCATTGGTAGGACATACCAAAGGATTTTCTACAATTTTCATATAAAACTCCCCTTCCCCTTTGACGTTGGTGCGGAAATTTTTTCGAGAGGTGCTACCACGTCATCCTTCCGACTTGAGTGGCTCTCCATCCCGCCACCTCTAAACCTCTAATATAATCACAAATCAGCCCAAACCACGCCGTCCCAACGGACCGGTCCGTGGCAGAACTCAGAACTGTAGTCCTTTTTCCCCAGCACCATGTTACCAAACTCATTTCATAATTCAATACATGCTCAAATATGAGGTAGAGCAATATTTCATAATTCATATGAGTATCTCAAAGTAACATGGTGCAAATAATTCAATAATCATATACAAGAGTCATGGACATTTCACAATTTCATTTTAGGCATATCACAATCACAAAACAATTTCAATTCCATTTACAAATTCATTTCAAAACTCAATTTATAAATCATATTTAAAATCATTTACTCATTCATATGATACACAATCCATCCACTCACCTCTTGGGAGGGTGTCCACTCCCAATATCCAATGAAAATCTTCTTTCAAGCTCCAACGGATTTTCCTAAACCAACAATAACAATTTTCGGGTCATTTATTCTCAAATTCAAGGGTTTACCAATTTTTTTCTAAATTTTGTACAAACCCCAAATTTTCTCATAATTTCTCCAATTCATGAATGTACATTTCAATTTCATCAATCTAGGATTATTTGTCTCACCAATGATTTTAATTCCCAATATTCCTCAATTTTCTCCCAAATTTACATAACCCCAAATTTTTTGCAAGAACCCTAAATTTGTCCCAAATTTAAAAATCTACGTTCATGGTTCTATTTCCACTAATTATACCTCATTTACACCTACATACTATTTTTCATTCCAATTTCCCCCAATTTTCACTATTCACAATTCTAGGGTTTTGATTCTCCTTTGAAATTTTCATAAATTTCAACAATAAAATTTATTCTAACAGTAAAGAAACTAAAATCAAGTTTAAGGAGGAAAAATTACCTTGATTTTGAGGTTGGATTGAGTTTTGGGGGTTGGGTTTCAAAAACCCAACTTTTTTCTTCGTAGAGCACCACGCCAACCTCCTTAAATCCTCCCTTCCTTAAGTTTGTTTGAAGTATTGGAAGTCCATTTAGTGCCTTTATGGTAGAGAATAATTGATTTTCTAGAATGGAAATGAATTTTGGTGTGAAGAAGAAGAGTAATTGTAGAGAGAGAAAGAAGAGAGTCGAGTCTTCAAATGAGAGAACCAAAAATGGCGTGAATGAGGGAAGTGAATTCTTGTTCTATCATTTTAGGAAGTAAAATTACCATTCTGACCCTCATGGGTTTAAGGGTGTAGTTGAAATTGAAGGGCATTTTAGAAATTTCTCATTTCCACTAATGTGTATCGATATGGTTTAGGGTATATCGATATATAAACACATGCCCTCAGGACATTGGTTTTAGAGGCTTATATATCGATACATCCCTTTGGGATATATCGATATAGAAATTCAAGCTCTCAGTGGTTTCTCTGCAGGATCGATATATCGATATACTCCATCTAGGTATATCGATATACTCAGACATGCTCTCAGGAAGTTTGTTACAGAGACTCACATATCGATATATTCCCCTGGAATATATCGATATACAAAATCACACTCTCTAAAATCTATTATAGGGATTTGTAATATTGACCCAAATGGCTCAGTATGTCATCCACAACATCAAAATGAAGTTCATAGATCTTCTTTCACCATCTCATGACAAATACAATCCCAATCATTTAGCGATTACATTAAAGGATGTACTAAAATTTCTAACACCGAATTTTTTGTGTTACAATGTTGGGTGATCCCTTCAATAAACCCATTGTGAGAAATTCTTCTATGAGATATAGGAATTATTGGATTTGTGTGTATATTGACATTTCTCATCTTGTACCGATACTTATTGTGTTATATATATGATATGTGTGCATGATTGAGTCACGAGTTTATTTATTATACTATTTTATTGTCATATATTATGTAATTGATAGTGATAAATAATATATCAGGCAGACGTGGTCTACTCTCTCACACGAGTGACCACCTCCAGTTCTGAGTGAGCAGAGATGAGACGGTTTCTAGTTGTAAGAGACTTTGAGAGTGGTCTTACTAGTACGTGTTTAGGATGAAGTCATATGCGATATGACCGACATGGACGTACCCACATCCATGTTGCATATAAGTAGCCAGGTTTGAGATCTCAGATATCACATGCGACTAGTGATATTGTCTCTGAGGCACTATCTCTGAGATCTTTGAATAAAGTCTTATGTGTAGACTGAATCCCATACCTACACAGTGTTAGAGAAATCTGACATATGCCCTTTGAGAGATGGGGGAATAACACTGTGGCACGCGTTTCGTACCGCGTGTGATATGTCGACCAGGGATAGTGGGAGTATTATTTGAGACATTGATATAATTTAAATCCACATTCCCACTGTGTAAGACCCGAGATCCATTGAGTGGGATCTCTTGTACCCTTATCACTTTCGGCTGTTTTTAGAAGTCTTGACTCAATATTGCTATTTTAGTGTATTTACCGATGGGTCGGAAGATAAATTGAGTCTGAGAGACAGGTCTAGGAAAGCAGTTGAATTGAGACTAACAGATTCGAGTTTGGGAAAATGAAGACCAATTGACATTACATCATTGTGTTGTATTCACCGGCTAACCTATTATGTATGTCCATGTTGGGATGTAAGTATAATAGTGGATACACCGTCGAGCATTTATTGGGGATTATTTTCGTTTAGGAAAGTAACTCGATGGATGTAAATAGTCTTGGATGTGGGGTGCAGCAAGTTCTTTTTTATACTAATGATGGTTTCTCGATCATCCTAACAGGTGTATCGAGAGGTCTTTGCTTGCAGGTGTACTCGTCGGTCGCACGACACCCAATCCTGTATGAAAGTCCAGCAGGGTGATGAGAAAGATCGCATGAGTTGTGATCTTGTGACAGACGTAAAATGCCCTCGCTTGTAAGTGAGAGATATTGGTTTAGAATACTCACGATGGGCATTTTAGACAATTAAAAATGGTTAGTGGGATAACTCCCACTAACTCACAACAACCATTATCCCGGTTATTCTCTCAAAAATTAAGAGACACATTAACTGTCAAAAACGGGAGATTAGTTTTGACAGAAAGTGAATTCTCTTGAGAGAGAATTTTATGTGTGGGTTCGAGAAATTTTTGAGTAGGAAAATTTCTCTCGTCGTAAAGATCGTCGGACTGAGGGTTGCGGCGTCGTGACATTGCGGTGGTGATTTGATTAACATCGTGATCACCATCCCGACCACGAGATCCGTTCGAGGGATGCACGGTTCGATGATTTTTGGGAGACCCTACAAGTTGAGGTATTTATTCTATACCCGATTCTATTTTATTTTTTCTGAAAATTATTATTGATTGCTTCCGCGCTGAGAACCCTAAAATTTCCAGCAAGGCCAATCATAAATCGTCTCAAGTGACTCTAACTAGTTTTACTTCAAATAACTACAGAACCAGTTCACCAAACTGTCAAGCAGTCATGTTGAAAATTACAATTCATGTCCGCGGCATATGTGGAAGGGCATGAATGGTAACAGCAGAGAAAGTAATTCACCAAATGTAATATCTCTTTTTGGCAAATGGCAATGAAAGTGCTTAATTTACTTAAAAGATTGCATCTTATGGTTGAAACAAATCTAGAGACTGATTGAATAGCAAATTTCCAAGCAATAATTACAATTACAGTAAATGACTCAAAATCAGGCAATAATGGCAAAAGTTATTAACAACATAAGTTCCAAGGACATGGTCATACCTGCAAGAAAATTGCACCCACAAACAGTAGCCATCCATGATCACCATCATTGCCTGCTTTGATAAACCCAGGGAGCAGATCTTCTTGATGCATGTCCCAGATCTTATTGTATGTTTGTTGAATCCAGAAACCCCAGAATCAAATGTAGTGAGAAAGAAAGATTTAAAGATAGAAGACAATATTAACATCGCAATTTCAGTTGTAGTAGTGATACAATGTGTTACTGTAAGCAGTGAAAATCACCTAGAGTGGTCCGATGGCGTTTCTGGCATTCAGAATGGTGTTGCAACTGTATTTGGGTCTTAAAAGGCCATTTTGTGGCTTGTAGCTATAGCTCAGGTCAATTTTGAAATCCTTGCTTGTCATCCAATCAAATGAAGATGAGATCTCGTTCTAAAAAACTATTTTCCAGTGCATGATATGCATTCATCTTATAGAAATTGAGCCCTTCACATTCATCATAACCTCAAAACTATCAAGTAGAAAATGAAACACCAAAAGACTCACACCTTAACATATGTAACAAAGGTGTACACTCAAAATGGAAGACAAAGAAGCTCAAGCTAGACACCATCCCATCTTTGGCAAGCAATGATGGTTTAGGGGTCATCGTTTTCTTTATAGATTGGATCCTGAAAATTCTGTAGCACTGGTGTTTGACACACAAGGAAAATGTTTGAAATCCCTGCTTCCATTCATGGTGATTTGCAACTGCAGAATTATACATTCAAAATGATATAGAATTCTGAAGGGGGATGAGCGAAGTGAATGAAAACTGATAACTTTGAGATGGAGCGGCTCATAGCTGATCACATACGAAGGATGATGAACCTTTATTTGACCTCTAAACCTCTGAACCTCAAGTATATTCAACCTCTGAACCTCCCCTTGAGATCGACCATGTTAATCTCGAATTTGAGGGTTACCCGTTCTATATCAATCTCCCCCACTTGTAAAGAATTCAACCTCGAGTTTGATTTAAAACTTGAACGTGTCACTCCAAAATGTGTGAGAGTTTGACTTCTTGACATCAAACAAATGCCTGCAAAAAGGATCAACCACATATGGATCAAGAACCTCGTTAGGCACACAATCAATAATACACAATTTTCTTCAGAAATAATCGTCTATGGCTTTTCATTGATCTAGAACTCTAACCCCTTTTTGCCTCTCCCAACTTGTCGATGCCAAGAAAATCAACCGGAATGCTTCCAGCTCCTCCAACTCAATTTCACGATTTTCATTCACTTCTAGACCAACCTTATAAACTACAACACCAACTTAAGAAATTTCATTCTCTTCTTCATTCGTCGAAAGAGAATCAACCTCTTTAATTTCTGATGTAGAAAATTCTCCATTTATATCTCCTTCAGCACCCTCAGCTCACAAATAACTTCAGGACAAACATTTTTGCCCTTCAATTCTTCTTTCACTTCTACCCTAACATCAGATTCTAAACAATTATGGATTCAATTGATTTTTCTTTTGGGATCATTGGGTTAATCACACTATTTTGAGGTTTCAAATATGTTGGTCAAATAAGTTTGTACATCAAAAACTCTAGTCTTAAAATGTCACGCCTCAATTTTCGGATCGAGTACGCAACAACCGTCGCATGGTCTCAATACATGAGCAGAACCGCCCCGTACATCGGGACTCCGCAAGACTACATTCCTGAATATCTAGATTTCCAATACATAATTTATCACAAATATAGAAAGCATGTAACAATACACATGCAAAGGACTCCTCTGGTCCATTCCCTGTACACACAAGCATGCATCAGCACACAATCGAGGAAGGGGCTCCTGTACATGCACGCATGCGATGTGGCCATCCCAACCAACAAATACAAATAAAGCATTTAAAATACAAGAAGTCTCAAATCATAGTTGTGAGATTCTACTAATACTTGCCTGAAGCAATCAAGCTAACATCAATAAAATCCAACGATATGAGATGTACAGAATTTCACCAATTCAAAAGAAAGTATTGAAATTTAGAATTTACAGTCCAAATGTCCCAGTACAGATAAAACAGTTTCCAAAAATAGATCAATCAAAAGAATGCAGTCCAAATCATAATCGTCGAATTTTACCAATACTTGTCAAAGAACTCAACCAGTATCAGTAAAATCTGCACGAAATGAAACGTACGAGACTTGCCTTTCCATGGTTTACGGAATACAATTCCCAAAAATCCTGCATTCCTGAATACCTAAACAAGTCAGCAAAAATCCTTCGCAAGCTCCAACGTGCAGTCTCTTAGCTAAGTATCTTCTGAAAAATATAGAGAGAGGGGTGAGTATTGGGGAATACTCTGTGAGTGGAGTGCAATGGTGTGATTGTGTTCATAAACAAGGGGTGAATGTGGGGCAGTCAAAACATATCTTATAAATAGCAGTTCATATGCATAAAACATTTCAATAAATCACAATTTACAAAATATGCATCCAAATCAACCATCTTTTCAGAAAATTCTGGGGTCCCATAGAAATCATTTCTGTCTTAGGGTGGCCGAACCCAGACGAAAGCCCACCAAGGGTTTTTCTATCCAATGTTTCAAAACATACTCCCTTTCTTGGCGTTGGCTCGTACCTCACCAGGGTGCAATCCAAATATAGCACGACTTCGGCAGAGGGAGGGACGTCTAACTCCCCCGCATATCCAACCACAAACCACGCCACCCCGTCGGGTCGCTCCGTGATGGGAATGACTATAGCCATTAACAATCAAGCACCCTTCATTTCTCAATCAATCCATTTCACAAACAATTGTCATAATTTCCAACAAATAATCGATAATCTCATGCCAAAGCAATTCATAGAGCAATATCAAATAACATATGGCACAGAATCATTCTTAAATACAATGGATGCATTCATACTTCACAATCAAGTTCAGACAACCCACAATCACAAAACAATTTATATAAAATATATAAAACCTTTCAAAATCATTTATAAAGCGATTTTAAAACATGTTACTCATTCATGAACACAATGAACCATTCACTCACCTCTAGAGAGAGTATTCACTCTCTAATTATCAATCTAATTCGATTTGAGTCCTTTCAACTTCTCCAAATGATTAACCTAATCAAACATTGCAATTATCATCAAATAAAATCCCTATAACAAGGGTTTTCACATTTTCCTAATTTAATTTACCCTTAATTGCACATCCACAATTTCTAAATTCTCATTTCATCACCCGAAGATCATTTACATCTCTAACGGACTTTAAGTCCCAATATTTCCCGAGTTTCTTCTAATTTCACATAACTATTAACACTTTTCGTGCATATTTCAATTTAAACTTTGAGAAAACTACTCTATTCAACCCAACATGTTTCTAGCATCCCTTACTTAGCATGCTTCTTCCGTATCAAAGATTCTAATTTATGAATTATCCAACATTGAACTTTACTAATTACATATAAAATATCAGAAAATGCATTCTAAATGAATCTAACATATACAGATCCTTTTATCCTAGATTTAACCCTAGATTTACTCAATTTATTAAGAGGATCAGAAATCCCTCACCTAGGGTTTCTCAGTTCACAGACCTAGCTTCCATTCGCCATTGGATTCAGTCTCAAACCTGTAACGTTTCCAATTTGAAGCAAATGTTACAAATTAAACCTAGCAACTAAGAACATTCAAACCCTAGAACTAAAATCGAAAAATCTATTCTTACTTATGCAGACCCGCGACCTAGGGTTTCCAAAACTCTGATGTCCTGCTGGCTTGGGCTTCTACAAAGATCGCAGAAGTGCTCGCGGCTGAGGAAGAGAAAAGTGCACGAGCGAACAGAGGGAGAAAGAGGAGTTGTCGCGCGCGAAAGGGGAGAAGAAGAGAGCAAAGCTCTCTGTTCCCACGGGAAAGAGAGAGAGCGGAGAGAAATTGAGAGGGTAACACAGTGAGAGATAGAGAGGGAAAGTGAAATAGAGAGAGAGTGAGAGAAAGAGAGATCGAAGGAGAACGAGAGAGAACTGAGAGAGGGAAATAGAGAGCGAGGTAGAGAGAGATAGAGAAACAGAGAGTGACGAGTGAGAGTGAGAGGGAGACGTTCGACCGAACAGAGTGAGAGAGACAGAGTGATCGATGGTGATGGTGGTGGCGCGACGGTGAGTGAGAGATTGAGAGAGTTCGAGAGACGACGGAAGGAAGACGAAGGGTCGAAGGGATGGAGAGAGAATGATTAGGATTTCAAACCCTAATTCAGTTGGGGGTGTGGAGGGTGCTGCGTTTTGAGCCAAAACACAGTGCCTTCCTTTCTTCCCCCTTTATATATATATATATATAAATAAATTTATAAATAGATAATTAAATTTTTTTATATATATACCCACATTTCACTAAGATATAAATTTCATAGAATTGAGATTTACTACGATTCGCGGACACATCAATTAAAATATACCAAAAATTTCAATTTTTAATATCCCAAAATCGAAAATCAATATAAATTGAAAATTTTCTATTTTATTATAAAAATGTTTACAAAAATGTCTGACACTGGGTTTTCGGTATTACAACTCTTAACCCCCTAAAAACAAATTTCGTTCTCGAAATTTCAAAACACAACTCATACACCAAAGAGCTGAGTGTGTTGCTTCCGCATTAGTTCTTCGGTTTCCCAAGTCTGTTCTTCGACTTGATTGTTTCTCCACAACACTTTCACTATAGGAATCTGCTTATTCCTCAACTGTTTGAGCTGTCTATCTAATATCTGCATGGGTTGCACTTTGAAGCTTAAGTCTTCTTTCAATTCTATTGGAGGAACTTCCAATACGTGCGAAAGATCTGGCAAATACTTTTTCAACATCGAAATATGAAAAACATCATGGATCCTCTGCAATTCTGACGGCAATTCTAGTCGGTATGCCACCGCTCCAATCCTTTCAAGGATTTTGAAGGGTCCAATATAACGAGGGTTTAATTTTCCTCGTTTCTGAAATCGAACTATGCCCTTCCAAGGAGATATCTTCAAGAATACCATATCTCCCACTTCGAATTCTAAGGGTCTTCTCCTTTTGTCGGCGTAGCTCTTTTGCCGATCTTGTGCTGTCTTCATTTTTTCCCGAATTAGCTTCACCTTTTCCTTAGTAGTTTCAATCAATTCTATGCTTTCAATTTTTCGTTCTTCAACTTCATCCCAACAAAGTGGAGTCCGACATTTCCTTCCGTAGAGAGCTTTATAGGGAGGCATTCCAATACTAGCTTGGTAGCTGTTGTTGTATGCAAATTCAATCAGCGAGAGATGCCTATCCCAACTCCCATGGAAATTCATAACGCATGCTCTCAACATATCTTCCAGCATTTGGATTGTACGTTCAGATTACCCATCCGTCTGCGGATGAAATGCAATGTTGAATTTCAATTTAGTACCCAAGGCCTCTTGTAGCTTAGACCAGAATTTGGATGTGAATCGTGGATCTCGATCTGATACAATCGATACTAGAACCCCATGAAGTCGGATAATCTCATCAAGATACAACCTTGCTAACCTCTCCAAGGAATAAGTATTCTGAACTAGGAGGAAATGTGCCGATTTTGTGAGTCTATCTACTATCACCCAAATGGCATCGTGGCGACTCGGAGTACGTGGCAATCCAACCACGAAATCCATAGTAATATGCTCTCATTTCCATTCAGGTATAGGCAATGGTTGAAGCGTTCCGACTGGTTTTTTATGTTCGGCCTTGATTTGTTGACAAACCAGACATCTTGCTACAAACTCGGCTATTTCCCGCTTCAATCCTGACCACCAATAAGTTTCTTTAATAGTTCGGTATATTTTTATGCTTTCGAGATGCATAACATAAACTGATGAGTGTGCTTCTTCAAGAATAGCCTTTCGAAACTCATCATTTTTGGGAACACAAATTCGTTTCCCATACATGACTGTACCATCCTCCTGAACATGGAAATCAGCAGTTTCACCCTTGCGAACTTTTTCTACTATATACTTTAACTCTACATCAGTAGTTTGGAGTTCTTTAATACGTTCCACCAAGGTTGGTCGAACTTCAAATCTCGCCAATAATGCACCATTGTCATCACAAGCAAATTTGGCTCCAATAGCATGAAATCCCACTAGACATGAGAGATAAGAATCTCCCTGAATCATAGAAGAAGATGAGGACTTACGGCTTAAAGCATCCGCAACTACATTCGTCTTGCTCGGGTGATAGTCAATCACCAGATCATATTCTTTGATCAGCTCTAACCATCTTCTTTACCTCAAATTGAGCTCCTTCTGGGTGAGCAGGTACTTGAGGCTCTTGTGGTCGGTGAAGATTCTACAAGTGACTCCATATAAATAATGTCATCAAATCTTTAAAGCAAATACAATAGCAGCCAATTCTAGATCATGGGTAGGATAATTCAGCTCATGCTTCTTTAACTGTCGAGAAACGTAAGCGATAACTCTGCCGCTCTGCATCAAGACGCATCCTAACCCCTATTTACTGGTATCGCTGTAGACAATATAATCATCACCAGTAGTAGGAAGAGCAAGTATGGGAGCCGATGTGAGTCTCCTTTTGAGTTCTTGAAAACTCTGCTCATATTTATCTGTCCATTTAAACTTAATTCCCTTTCGCGTCAAGCCAAACAACGGAGCTACAATCTTGGAAAAACCCTCTACGAACCTTCGGTAGTAATCCGCCAATCCGAGAAAGCTTCTCACCTTGGTGACGTTCTTGGGTTATTCCCATTTCAGAATTGTCTCAACTTTCTTTGGATCAACAAATGTCCCTTCTACCGATACCACGTGTCCTAAGAAGCCAATTTCCTTTAGCCAGAATTCACATTTTGAGAACTTAGCATACAATTGCTTATCTCGGAGAGTCTGCAGCACAATCCGAAGATGATTTGAATGCTCTTCATCATTTTTGGAATACACAAGGATATCGTCAATGAAAACAATGACGAACTTGTCAAGATAGGAATGAAAAACTCGATTCATAAGATCCATGAAAGCTGCCGGAACATTCGTCAAACCGAAAGGCATCACCAAAAATTCATAGTGCCCATACCGCGTTCTAAACGCAGTCTTGGGGACATCATCTTCCTTTATCCGTAATTGGTGATAACCGGACTTTAAATCGATCTTGGAGAATACACTGGCCCCTTGGAGTTGATCAAACAAGTCATCAATCCTCGGCAAAGGGTATTTGTTCTTGATGGTCACCTTGTTTAATTGTCGGTCATTGATACACAATCGAAGCGTGTCATCTTTCTTTTTTACAAACAGGACCGGAGCACCCCAAGGCGAAGTGCTCGGTCGGATGAATCCCTTATCCAACAACTCTTGAAGTTGGACTTTCAACTCTTTCAATTCTGCCGGTGCCATTCGATAAGGAGGGATAGAGACTGGTGCCGTGCCAGGAACAACATCTATAGTGAAATCAAATTCTCGAATCGGTGGTAACCCAGGTAACTCTTTCGAAAAGACGTCCGAAAACTCATTCACCACTGGGACATTGCTCAGATCAGGGCTTTCCGCCGTGGTATCAATGATATGAGCCAAATAAGCTTTGCAGCCCTTATGCATTAATCTTCGTACTTCAAGATCTGAAATCATACAGCTCGGTAATACTCGCCGTTCACCAGCGAACACAAGTAATGCATGTCCTGCCCTACGAAATTCCACTTCTTTAGTGAAGCAATTCACTAAAGGTCGGTGAAGACTTAGCCAGTCCATGCCTAGGATGGCATCAAAATCTTTCATATCCAACGGAATCAAATCCGCTTCAAGGATTGTCTCACCAACTTTCACTTCACAAGTCTTATATACTGAATTCTGAATCAAATGTTCTCCCAAAGGGGTGATAACCAACAATTCTTCATCAAGAATGACTAAATCCCTATCAGAATGTCTTGCAAATCTCGAACTCACAAACAAATTATTCGATCCAGTATCTATGAGTATATGAGCATCAACACCAAAAATTTTCATCACACCTATAAATGTAAACCATAAACAAGATTATATCATCATACTCTTAAATTCATAATCATAAATCATCAAATCATAATTATAAACCATAAATATCACATTTTCAAATTCTGAACTTAATTGTAAATGAAAATTACCTGTGACTACGTTGGGATTAACTTGGGCTTCTTCATTCGTCATAGCAAAGACCCTAGCTTGAGCGCTAGGCTGAGGTCGCTCAGCGGAGGTGGCTACCGCATTACTTCCCGTGCCCGTCCTAGGGTTAGTACCGATGGAAGGTGTCGCCGAAACAACTGGGCCATTTTTGGAGCCACTAGAGAGACCTCTAACTTGACGATTCCCTTGCCATTCTTCTGTCAACTCAGGGCAAGAATAACGGAGGTGTCCCTCCTTTCCACAGTGATAACACCTCTTAGGTCTTCTGCACGGACCCATGTGATATCCTTTACAATTAGGACAAGTCTGCATTCCACTTCCTCTAGGTCTTGCTCCTGATCCAACATTTCCGGCACTAGGAGCACTTGATCTATGAATTAGTTGGCTTTGAAGGAATCCAACCGATCCCAAAGCAAATCCACCACTTTGGAAACCTGTAGTTCTGACCTTCTTAGAGCTCTGGCCCGGTGTGAATCCACTGGACCTCTTGTTTCCACGGTGGTCTCTAACATTTCCCCTTTCAAGCACCATTTGTTCGGCCCTCAAGGCCAATTGCAACACGTTCAGGTATGTGTGCTCATCCGTGACCGACATCTTCTCTCCGATGTTCAAATTTAAGCCATCTTTAAACTTGAAGCGTCTGTACTCCTTGGAGGTTATTAACTCCGGTACAAATGAAGATAGGCTTCTAAATTTCGCCTCGTATTCCATCACGGACATATTCCCTTGGCGAAGCCGAAGGAATTCTCTTCTCTTCAAGTCCCGATCAAATCAGGTATAGAACTTCTGATCAAATTCCCTAAGGAAATCATGCCAAGTGAGAGGTGAAACTACACTTTCCTCTAATCCATCCCACCAAGTGCTAGCATCATCGTCTAACAACCTCACTGCTACCAAGAGCTTCAAACTGTCCTCTATCCCATATCCGTCAAAGCTTTCTTGACCTTCTTGATCCATTTCTTTGCCTCTACAGGATTACCAAATGCTGAGAATGTCTCACAACCAAGCTAACTTGCTTCTTTAATCAGTTTAGACAACTGAATTGATGAACGGCTGCTTGGAGCAGCAATCGGAGGGGTGGGTGCTAGTAGGGCACTCGGTGCAGCAGCTGGAACTCAAGGAGGAACAGGTGGAGTGATTGAAGTCAGTTGTGGAGTTTAGTACTGTGCTTTGAATGTACTCCACCACTCCATCACTTGCTGAAGAGCAGCGATAAGAGGAACAGCAATCCTGGTAGAAGGAGTCGGGTGTGTGGACACAGGTGAAGGAAGAGCATGCGAGGACGACTCATCCTCGTGCTCCTGTGGAGGAATCTCACTCACATTCCTCATTGTCCTTCGTGGAGGCATGGTAACTACAAAATAAAAAGTTATAATTAAATCAAGGGTTAAAAGACTAATACTTAACCCCTTAAAAATAATATTTCTAATTCTCTAGGAAAACCATGAAAAGTTCTGTACATTTTTCGAAAATCTTTTAAAAGATCTAACATTATTAAAATAAACAAAACGTTTTAAAGTCTTCAGAAAACTTTTGGGACATTTGAAAATATTTAAAAACATTTCAAAACAATCAAAATTTTAAAATCGTAAACCTAGACTCGGATACCAATAAAGCTGTCATGCCCCGATCCTCGGATCGAGCACGCAACAACCACCGCGTGGTCTCGATACACGGGCACAACCTCCCCGTATACCGGGACTCCGCAAGGCTACATTCCTGAATATCCAGATCTCCAGTACACAATTAATCACAAATATGGAAAGCATGTAATAATACACATGTAAATGACTCCTCTGGTTCATTCCCTTTACACACAAGCATGCATCGGCACACAATTGGGGAAGGGGCTCCTGTACATGCATGCATGCAATGTGGCCATCCCAGCCAACCAATACAAATAAAGCATTTAAAATACAAGAAGTCTCAAATCATAGTTGTGGGATTTTACTAATACTTGCCTGAACCGTCAAGCTAACATCAGTAAAATCCAAACGATATGAGATGTACAGAATTTCACCAATTCAAAAGAAAGTATCGAAATTTAGAATTTACAGTCCAAATGTCCCAGTACAGATAAAACAGTTTCCAAAAATAGATTAATCAAAAGAATGCAGTCCAAATCATAATCGTCGGATTTCACCAATATTTGTCAAAGAACTCAACCAGTATCAATAAAATCCACACGAAATGAAATGTACGAGATTTCCCTTTCCATGGTTTACGGGATACAATTCCCAAAAATCCTGCATTCCTGAATACCTAAACAAGTCAGCAAAAATCCTTCGCAAGCTCCAACGTGCAGTCTCCCAGCTAAGTATCCTCTGAAAATGTGGAGAAAGGGGTGGGTATTGGGAAATACTCATTGAATGGAGTGCAATGGTGTGATTGTCTTCATAAATAAAGGGTGAATGTGGGGCAGTCAAATCTCATCTCATAAATAGCAGTTCATATGCATAAAACATTTCAATAAATCATAATTTACAAAATATGCATCCATATCAACCATCTTTTCAAAAAATTCTGGGGTCCCATCGAAATCACTTCCGTCTTAGGGTGGCCGAACCCAGACGAAAGCCCACCAAGGGTTTTTCTATCCAATGTTTCAAAACATACCTCATTCCTTAGCGTTGGCTCGTACCTCACCGGAGTGCAATCCAGATATAGCACGACTTCGGCAGAGGGATAGACGTCTAACTCCCCCGCATATCCAACCTCAAACCACGCCATCCCGTCGGGTCGCTCCGTGATAGGAATGACTATAGCCATTAACAATCCAGCACCCTTCATTTCTCAATCAATCCATTTCACAAACAATGTGTCATAATTTTCAACAAATAATAAATAATCTCATGCCAAAACAATTCATAGAGCAATATCAAATAACATATGGCACAGAATCATTCTAAAACACAATGGATGCATTCATACTTCACAATCCAGTTCAGACAACCTACAGTCACAAAACAATTTATATAAAACATATAAAACCTTTCAAAATCATTTATAAAATGATTTTAAAACATGTTACTCATTCATGAACACAATGAACCATCCACTCACCTCTAGAGAGTGTATTCACTCTCTAATTATCAATCTAATTCGATTTGAGTCCTTTCAACTTTCCCAAATGAGTAACCTAATCAAACATTGCAATTATTATCAAATAAAATCCCTATAACAAGGGTTTTCACATTTTCCTAATTTAATTTACCCTTAATTGCACATCCATAATTTCTAAATTCTCATTTCATCACCCGAAGATCATTTACATCTCTAACGGACTTTAAGTCCCAATATTTCCTGATTTTCCTCTAATTTCACATAACTATTAACACTTTTCATGTATATTTCGATTTAAACTTTGAGGAAACTACTCTATTCAACCCAACATTCTTCTAGCATCCCTTAACATGCTTCTTCCGTATCAAAAAGTCTAATTTATGAATTATCCAACACTGAACTTTACTAATTACATATAAAATATCAGAAAATACATCCTAAACGAATCTAACATATATAGATCTCTTTACCCTAGATTTAACCCTAGATTTACTCAATTTATTGAGAGGATCAGAAATCCCTCACCTAGGGTTTCTCAATTCACAGACCTAGCTTCCATTCGCCATTGGATTCAGTCTCAAACCTGTAACGTTTCCAATTTGAAGCAAATGTTAGAAATTAAACCTAGCTACTAAGAGTATTCAAACCCTAGAACTAAAATCGAAAAATCTATTCTTACCTATGCAGACCTGCGACCTAGGGTTTCCAAGACTTTGTTGTCCTGCTAGCTTGGGCTTCTGCAAAGATCGCAGAAGTGCTCACGGCTGAAGAAGAGCAAAGTGCGCAAGCGAATAGAGGAAGAAAGAGGAGTTATTGCGCGCGAAAGGGGAGAAGAAGAGAGCAAAGTTCTCTGTTCGCGCGGGAAAGAGAGAGAGCGGAGAGAAACTGAGAGGGTAACAAAGTGAGAGATAGAGAGGGAGAGTGAAACAGAGAGAGAGGGAGAGAGAGAGAGAAAGAGAGAGAGAGAGAGAGATCGAAGGAGAAAGAGAGAGAACTGAGAGAGGGAAACAGAGAGCGAGGTAGAGAGAGATAGAGAAACAGAGAGTGACGAGTGAGAGTGAGAGGGAGACGTTCGACCGAACAGAGTGAGAGAGATAGAGAGATCGATGGTGATGGTGGTGGCGGCGACGCTGAGTGAGAGACTGATAGAGTTCGAGAGAGGGTAGAAGGAAGATGAAGGGTCGAAGAGATGGAGAGAGAATGATTATGGTTTCAAACCCTAATTCATTTTGGGGTGTGGAGGGTGCTGCGTTTTGAGTCAAAACGCAGTGCCTTCCTTTCTTCCCCCTTTATATATATATATATAAATTTATAAATAGATAATTAAATTGTTTTATATATATACCCACATTTCACTAAGATATAAATTTCATAGAATTGAGGTTTACTACGATTCGCGGATACGGCAATTAAAATATATCAAAAATTTCAATTTTTAATATTCTAAAATCGAAAATCAATATAAATTGAAAATTTTCTATTTTATTATAAAAATATTTACAAAAATATCTGACATTGGGTTTTCGATATTACATAAAAATCATTTCATCTGTCTCCATGTATCAATCAGACTACCATCAACTCTCGTGTGATTGCCTCCACTTCACTCCACCATTCTAGAACCCTAGAAGACATTTTATTTTTCAAAACATCTATCATTCAAGAACCCAAAATCTCTATGACTTCATAATATTCATCATAAATATGCTTCCAATCTAAAAATCCATTATTATCGAAATCTGCATAAATCGAAGGAATTTTAGTTTTTGATTGAGAATATCTTGTGCCTATTTCATACCCATAATCTTAAGTTCACAAACCAAATCTAGTGTGGGACACTAATGGGAAATGGTTCAAGTGCATTCCTCCTTCCTTCTTCCATTCCCGTTTACCGAACGAGAATCTAATCTCCCAAGAGTCTTCATCCTTCGAACATCATCGCAAGAATTGATGCCTCCTCCCCAAAGTTTCATCATAGTTGTCTATATCGCCCGTTGAGCATGTTCTAATACGAGTTAATACATGACAAAAGCTGTGATGGGATTGTTGGAGTACAAATTCTAAAACTCTAAAATTTGATAAGTTCAAACCCTAAAGCTCTACTATGGGAATCCACCAACATAGAAACAAAGTTCTTGATTGCGTAATACCAAAAATATAATCCATTACAATGAGAAAATAGGAGTTTATATAGATATAGGTTAGAGCAATCACAAAGTAAAAAAACCCAATACAATCTTCTGAAACTGAAACAAATAATTGAAATTCAAAAACAACTTAAATCAAAATTAGAAAATAAACAATAGAACTCTAAGACACTTATTCTAGAGTTCTAATAACCAAATAAAAGATAATAGTAAATAATAAATAAAAGGGAAATAAAACCAAACTACAAAACTTCATGTCGGAGCACGCGGTGCTCGTCTTGTCGCATGGGGTGCAAATTGTAATCAGATGGTGGTGCATGTTGCGCTTGCCTTCATGCTTAGTTCATTTGCTTGTCTAACCCTCTTTTTTGTGCTATACATTCAACCTCTATACCTACCTTTGAAGTTGACCATACTCATCTTGAATTTGAGGGTTACCCATACATCAGAACTCAAGTGCGAGCTCTTCTCAAATGGGGAAAACTAATATGGAGCACGTAGTCCTTAACAATATATACCAATGGTGAATATGGAGGGACAAATTGGGGGATCATATCTAGACTCCAAAAGGGAGGGAAATGTGCCATCCGAGGTGAACCAAGGGTGCCACGAGGGAGAACCAAGGGTGCCACGATGAGTCTCTGAGTCTCTGCAAGCATCAAAGAGCACTGCAGCACGCCTTCTAAGAGCCGCGGTGCGCGAACTTGACAAGAATTATTTTCTTGGGATGTTTGTTATTTGATTTATTATTTATTATTTTCTTATGTTAATTTTTTTTTTTACTAGGAAATCTTAATATTAACTCGTATTATAATTGACTTTTAATAGTTTCTATAATTTTCAGAAGAGCTGTAGTAAGTTATTACTTTTTTTTTATAAAAAAATACAATCAAACGAAATTAAAACAAGAAAATAAGGATGTAAGTGGAGATAGTCTATTCTTGAGAAACAGTAGTAAGTTATTACTTGAAGCCTACTCTAGCTTTGTTATATAAACTTTTTTAGAATTTTTTATTATTCATCTTTTGGAATATTATAACTGTTGAAACCTCTCGCTCAATCTTAGTTGGAAAGCAGCCTTTCATTTCTAGGTTGACATATGGGTGTTACAACACTCAAGTCGGGTTAGATAGTATTAATACCTGATCTTGGATTGAGTGTTGGTTAGGTGGGCTCATGCTCGTCGAGTTTGTATTTCTTGAGTTTAAGCTCGCTCAAAGTGGATAGTGTCATGGGTAGTATCATGAGATCGGTTAAATTATATTCTCTCTCAATTAATCGATTTTGGATAATATATTAAAAAATATATATCTATAAGTGTAATTTTATATAAAAAAAAATTATTTTAAAAAAATATAATTAATCGATTTCGGATAGTTCGTCAAGCCTTCAAGCTTGACACAATATGGGCTCAAGTTCAAGCTCGATATATAACTATCCGAGCTCAAACTCAAGTCAAGCTTTGACCGGGTAATATCATGGTCCAAGTGTCATAAGAGGCCTAGATTGGCATAGGAAAGCAATATGGTTTCTTATGTGAAAAGGAAAACCCTCCGAGGAGAAAAAAGTTCATCAATCCCATTAGTTGGTGGTCTTAACAGAGAGTATTTGTCTCATAAAATATAAAATTTGATATTCGGCTCTTTATATATCAGCGAGATTATGTCGATAAATTTATTTAAAAAATAATTATAATTTAAATAAAATATTTTACAAATAAAGCTTCATTTTAATATTCGGAAAAGGTATCCAAACCCTATCTTTTGTTCTTATGAACAAAAAAAATTAAAAAAAATAATAAATAAATAAAAGACTTTAATGTTATAGGTACTGTGTACATCACATTATAAGACATCTTCCCAGGGTTACCTCATAAAAATTTAGAACGCATCAACGTTGGTTGACTCAGTTGGAAAAGAATTAAGTTTTCTTAATCATAATCGTGAGTTCGACTTTTCATGAGTACAGAAAAAATCACGTTGAGAAACCTCTCCCGAAAAGGGCCCGATAGAGGTCGATCCAAATTAATCGGGGCAAATCTCTGAATACCGGATGAAAAACCAAAAAAATAAAAATAAAAATTTAGAACACATTATCATTTTTATTTTTCTTTTTTCGCCCTGGGGAGGTGTTATGCTACTCTACACCTCCCGAAAAATTATTACCAAAAAAAAAAAAAAAAAAAAAAAAACTTTGCTTGTATAGGTCACATTTGAAAGAAAGTTAAATTCAACTAAAATTAGATGTATTATTTAATTAAAAAATTAGTAATATAGAAATAGTTTTAACTTTTTTAACTAGAAAAGTTAAGTTACAAATCTCTATTTCTTATAAAAATTTCTTAATTTGATAAAAAAATATTATAAATAAAATAAAACAAAATAAAAGTAAATTCAATTGTATTTAAATATCACCTGTCAAATAAACTATAACTAAACTAATACCATTCCAATCTCAAATTCAATTCTCTTTTATATATATATATATATATATAAACCCTAAGATACACCTTAAGTTTAGCATTGCTTTACACATACCGGGGGGAAATTCCGAAAATAATAAATAATGAATAATAAATTTTTAGAATAACTCCAGACCTAAAAGTATTGTTTAAGAATGGCAGAATAAAAACCACAATTTGAATCTTAAGAATAACAAATTATTATTATTATTATTATTATTATTATTATTATTATTATTATTATTATTATTATTATTATTATTATTATTGTTGTTGTTGTTGTTGTTGTTATTATTATTATTATTATTTTGATGAAACAAGCGAAGCAAACAGCAACAAGCGAAGCAAACAGCAACAGGACACAAAAAACAGAAAACGAGCAAAGTACAGACTAACACTACAATGGGAGAGTCTGATCAGAAGGCACAGCTTTCCACCTGACCCTCTCCACACCTTCCTTATCTTCTTTAAGAAGCCTAAGGATGGATGCTGGAGGCTCACTCAACTCCATCACCCTTTCATTCCCAGACAAACCCAAGTCCGCTAAATGGTTATTTGTACAACTATGCAAAATGCCAATAACTTCAAATTGGTTGAGAATGACTTTTCCTGCAGAGAACAGCAGCCTTTATATTCCGGTGAAAGGAAAGGCATCCAAAGCAAAAATATAACAATAATTGAAAATGGTTGTCTGTACAGCTGCAAGCAACACAGACTCCCATACCCTGACACTGAAAATGCTCTGTTCCAACATTATTTATTGACTTGAAATATTTTACATCCCCTGAAAATAAAAAGGATGGTAAACTCCAAATCTTACACTAAACAGTGGGGGGGAAGGGTTCCTGCTGATAGTTCAAATAGAGTTTACAATCATTTACCCCTCTACCCACCTAAAAATTTCTAGATAGAGAACCAACCTCTCAATCTATGGACATAATTTTTTTTTTTTTCTCCCAATGTGCACCCTTTTAGGTTAGCCAGTGATAAAGAGTTTAAACATGTCCTCTATGTACAAAGAATCTAGTCCATGGAACTTTATCCCTATTATCCTGTCAATCTCATGTTCTCAATCAGAAACTTATACCATGAGCCATGAACACTACCCGAAATCATAGCCACAACTATCAGCACTTGTGCTGCCTTGACAAGTCTGTCAACTAAATGAACAGCCCCCACTTGTCGTAGAGCAATGGTTGCTAACTCTCTTCCTTTCAGACCAGTTCCCCCAAGCACGACTCCTCTTGCAGCTAAGTAAACTGCATGGAACACCCGTAAAAAGACAGCATCCCCAGCTTGTAAGCTCTTTGCCAGCATTCTATCCATAACTTCCTTTCTTGACAGAAGCCTTGAGCTCTCGGAGGTTGACTTGTCTCCATCTTCTAAGAACTTGCTCATTGCTTCAATGATTTCGTTAATACCAGCATCCTGGTCATTGTCCAAGAGCTTAAATAACTGGTCAACACATTTTGATATATTATTCTCCAGATCTCCTGGAGTGGATATTAATTTTTCACTGACGAGAGTTTGCCGGAGAACAAGGATGCTGCACATTTCAGATGAAATTAAATAAGAAAATTGCATCATGTCTTCCGTAAGGGTAAAAGAACCATGAAGAAAAGATCTCAAAGGCCTCAAAGGCCATTCACATATTGCATTCCCAAAAGGAAACAACAATAACCTAAACTTGCAAGCACAAAGACAAGTAAAGACAGAATGACCAATGGTTTAATTTAAGAAATAAAAAATAAAATTTAACCGTCTGCATCTCACTGCTTAATTTACCTGGTAGAGAGTAGGCATATTACATCATTAAAGAGGGTGTAGAGAGAGAGAGCTGAGTGCTTCGACTTAATTTACCTTGTAGAGATAACAATAATCTTCTGAATTTCTGCCTGAACAGACCGCAACCTAGAGAGGTTGAGCTCAAGAGTTTCGGGTAAGACTTCCTTTGTTAGACCGGAAACCCCCAACACTGACTTCAACAAGCCAAGCCTCAATAACAAATCAACCTTTTCCCCATTGCATTCTGGTTGTGGCTCACCTAATGTGACAAAAGTCATCAGGAAAAATAGCACAACAATACCCTTGCAAATCAATGTCCCCCCCCCCCAAAAAAAAAGATCAATGTATAAACAAAATTTCGTTGCGACAAACTCAAAAGTGAATACCAGTGGTATCTGTTGGACCAGATACTGAACTTCCATTTGTCTTGACTAACATGCTTCCACCACTTCTCATGGTAGTGGAAGGCAGAAGTCCATGTGTTGAACTTCCGAAGCTTGGCCCCAAGTCAACAACGGAACTTCTATATTCATCCCACTCATGATCAATTCCATTGCTTATACGTGAAAGCCAGTGCAACGTCAGCGGTAAAGAACTCATAGAATCAGATGGAGATCCATGACGGCCTGCAAATGCATTCTGCAGGTAATCAAAACCAGCTTGGCTTTTCAAGAAGGGCTCCATAAGTCTGATGCGTGCTCTGCTTATCTCCCATTTAAGTACCTGTCAACAAAAGTTGCACGTCAATCACTTCTTTTCAGACACTATTCTTTTCCTTTATTCCCCCCCCCCCAAAAGCTTTCGCCACATAAAGGACGATGAATGCCATGTTTATAAGGAAGCCTAAACATAAGTCCCACAAACTTATTTACATTAATGATTGATTATGCCCATTGATACCCTGAAACAATAACATGGCCAATAGAGCCCAAAGAAACTCAGACACATCTACCCATAAAGAAACATAAGAAATGATCTTAAAAGTGGCTAGGACAACATATACATATAAAATCTGTTGAATTAACTAAGGTGCAATAGTAGTAATTGCTACAACAACAGCAGTAACAAAATGAGCATTAATCGCAATTTTTGGGATCAGCTTTTTGAAACCAATATAGGAGGGAAGGGGGAAAAAATGATATCTATACAAACACATGTCAATTAGCTCATAATAATGCCCTGTTTTCTTTCATTAATCCCAAAAGATAAAAATAAAAATAAAAAAGGGTATGTCGCCAAAAGAAGTGAGAGCCAACTAGACGCACCTGAATCTGCTCTAGGAGAAAGCGTAAACCCTTGATCATTGCAATAGCATGTGCCTTCTTTGAATTCTCACTAGCTTCACATATCTCTGCCAGTTCTTTCATTAACCTCTGACCATTTTTTTGCATTTCATCTTCACTAGCTGGAGCTGAAAGCTTCTGTAGCATAACCAATGCAAATTGCAAAATCTTTCCAAGGTAGTCAATGTCCAGATTACCAGATCTCAGCAACTGAAAAAGTAACAGGAACAAATGTTTATTTAACTTTCAACAAGTGCTGACAATAATGAACGAGTCCATTTTCAGAAAATGGTACTAGTACATATCATTTTTGGTTATATTATTAGTAAAAACTATAGTCACTACCTGAGAGAGAATGTCTAGATTAATTGCTTCCATAATATCCTGCTTCCAACTCTCTGGAGCCATCTCACAGATCTCATCCCTAACTTCCCTCATCAGTTCAATAACCCGGTCATATCTGGGTTCATCCTGTTCCACAGACTCTATGATGCCATCCCAGAAGGCCTTCTCCATTGTCTTTCTTATCTTTGCCTGAAACACAGAAGGGACCGTATCTCCAGATGTTAAACTTTATACCATGTATTTCCAAAGATGTTAACTAGATCTAAAATATAGCACGCTAATTGACAAGATACTACATCTAATCAAAGGATACTCTTGGAAGGGTGCATCTAAGGAAATAGTATCTAAAGGAGAGATAAACAAGACCATGCAACAATAGAAAAATATTACTGTCAACATGGTTGAGAATTGCAAAACTACAGCTGCGCCAAAATGGGAATCCATTTAACTCAATTTCTCCTTTGACTCTCTTTAACATCCAATCATCTGATGTAAAATTATTGTGGAACTCAAATGGTAAAAGAGGCAAAAATGCACTCACCTTTACATTATTAGCATCATTTTTGCTAATATCAATATTATCAGCAAGAAATAGCTGTTGTTCATGTAGTACTTCATTTACAATCAACTCATTCTCTGTCATCATAGAGCCCAACTGACTTTTGGAACTGCTTCCAGTAGCAGAAGGAACAACTTCTTTTGCATCATCCCTGAACAAGGAGCGAACAACACGGCTTGGCCTCTCTGAGCTCTCAATTACATTATTTCTTACATCTATGCCACTAACAGCAGATACAGCAGGGGAACTAGGTAGGCTCTTGGGTGAAAGGTGTATAACTGGAGAACTTGATGGGCTTCCTTCCCCCTTTTCTTGAAAATATTTGGCTCGTGTATTTGAAAGAGCAGAATCCATACGTTCAATCCCAGCATCTCCACTTAGATGTTGTACTCTCTCTCTCAGAAGTTTCTGATCCTCAGTGACCTGCATAATTATCAGATTAAGTCATACCTCTAAGCAACAAAATAATGGTTAATTCAGTGGAGCAAAGGAAAGAATCATCCTTCTTGTGACGCTTAGTAAGAAACCATAATGTAGATTTTTAGACAAAATGATCAATGTTGATAATAGGCATTTTGATCTCAGGAACTTCCCTGAGAATCTCATTGTCAAAAACAATAGATCACATCACAATAGCGTAGTAGAGGACTCTATCCTTTTAGCAAAAGTGGGGGAACACAAAAACTCCAAGAAAAAAAAAAAAGAATCATAATAATAAACAAAAAAGACAGCACATTGATGACCACCAACAGCAGTTAGGAAATTAAAACTGTTCCTATTTTCATGTAGTAGGTAGCACATTTATAAAGGGTGATGATAGCAAAGATGTAACAAACAAACATAAAAGTTTCAAGAGGTCAAGAGTAATTTATTTGTGATGTTCAATGTGCTGGCAGAGAGTGCAAAGCAGCACTTAAACCTCCAGAAAGAGGGTGTTCTTGCTCCTCACTGATGTTGCTTCACAGGACCTTATTTCGAATATATATCTGAATAATAAAAAGATCACTACATGCTCACAAAAGCTCGTCTTATGTACAAGGAAACCATGGCATGATCAAAAAAAATGAAACAGGGGGAAAAGATTGACTAAAAAATTAAAGATAATCCAGACCACAGAGGATAAAGAACAAATAAAATCATAAAAAGCTAAAAATATATATTCAAAAATTAAAAAAAAAAAATTAATAAATAAAAATAGAGCTATTATAAAAATGCACAGAGTAAGATTTTGAGTGTGCTTTCACATTTGGCTTCAATGCACTTCGTGCACACCAAACTAGTACCTGTTTCTGAATAGCCCTCATGTCATGAGTAAGAGCACCAGTTTCACCTTCTGATGTCATCTTACAGGTCTGAATCATTGATAGCTCAAGCTGACAAGCTGCTCTCACCAAATCATCCTCCAACAGCCGAGCATCCTTTACCTTCCACACCACAAAGGAATTCAAGTATGAGCACCATGCAGCATCAAAAGCTGCGAGCTGAGATCTGAAGTTGCACCGTTTTGTAAAATTGGGATCAGACTCCTCATCAGAACTCTGTAGGGGGCCCTCTAATATGATCTTCATCAACATCTCAAACTCTCGAATAAAATATTCTGCTGCCTTGGCCAAAACAGTCTCACGCTCTCCTTGACCATTGAAAACAGCATCTGGATGACCCAAAATCATGTAAGCACACAGAACTACTCTTACTTGGTACCTTGGTAATTTTCGTGAAACTACGGCAATTTGGTTAACAGACATAGAACTCTTTGCTTCGCTCCTTCTAGCGCGACTCTTAGGTGTAGTCCTATTTGGGGTAGCAACTCTTTTGAGTAGATGATCAATGTTTACCAAACTGGATGAAGTGTCGGCAGTAGAAACATTCCTTGCAGCTATAAATCGGCTCTCAAGCCGGTCAAAAAGAGCCTTTACAGTCTGAAGTGTCGCATTTGATTCAATCAACCTAGCAAGCTGCTCAAATGGCATGGACTTTACGCTCATCTCATTAATAGCCAAAGAATCGAAAGCCTTGGCCAAGAAAAAGGTAGTTTTTCTCTGCTTGAGGAACCTCCTCCAGCACCTAAACAAAGCCATCTCAAAACTTTTAGCATGGAATAACATAATCCAAATGTATTCTTGAAAGAAAGCAAAATGAATACATTGAACAGGATAAGAAGGTCTATACAGATCAAGATTTTAATTTATTAAAAAAATTTTTAAAGGAAAAAATAAGCATATATTACTCATATCTATAGACCAGACAATATTTTAAAGCTGATATGTTCAATACCTTGCTAATTTTCTTGAAAGAAGATCGCCCTGCTTTTGCATCTTATTCAAGTTCACATGAACAGCATTCTGCAGCCTTCCTCTCCGCCTCAAATATTCTGCTCTCTGTTTCTTTGCCTATTCATCAAAATTACATCAACACAGCTGGCAGAATTTATGTCTAGACAATTTAATACACATAGCACCAATAATCATAAATTTGTAGTTTATCACAGAAAAAATATCAGATCCTTTGCTAAAAGTCTGAAATTTGAGATTGCCTCTGAACATCAATAAGATTAGCACAGCCGGCAAATAACCAACAACATGACGAAAACAATGCAATCCAATTTCAAACAACCATACCCTCTGAAGCCGATCTTCCAACTGGACTTTCATTCTTCTCCTATCAGCTTCTCGTTGGGAATAAACAGACTTAGCAACCTGCCGGACCTGCAACACCCTAGCATGTGCCCTCTTCTTTTCCGCTTCCAACAACCCCAATCGCTTTGACTCAGCAGCCGCACGTTTTTGCTGAATTGCAGCACACACACGCTCCTTGTACTTGATCTCCCGAGCAATCCTTCGCAATAAGGATTGTGCTGATCTCTCCTTCAATGTGGCCCTTCTTTGCTTATAAGCCTTGAGGAGAAGCATTCGATTGGCCTCAGCCTTCAGAACCCTCGACTCCACCTTTGTGCCCAGCTTCTCGCGTTCTTCCTCAAAACGCATTTCTACCCCTGTTCTTGCTGCTTGCCGCAACTTATCCAAATGGGCCAGACGCATCTGGGCCTTTGCCAGAATGCTCAATCTGGAATTGTTAAGCATATCATAAATAAGTACCACATCAGAAAACAAGGCACTGATAGTCCTATAAATAAGTACCACACATCACAAGAAGTTTATAATTACAAACAACTTATCTGGATGGAAGGATTCATTGAACTAATTATATTCATCTCAATAATAAGGAAAAAAAAAGAGGAAATTTAAATAATGTTAACTTGTTTAGGAATGATCCTAGATTAATCCATATATATCAGGGTGGAGGACGTAACAATACAAGAAAAAACAATGACACTATCATACTTCATGACTAATCTTTGCTGCTTGTCCTGACAACATTAACATTTTTCATCACTCAAATTTCATATTTTTAAACAATTTTTAGTCTGCAAAGGTCTACCGTCAAGCAGAAGTACAAAATGATAAATATTGTTTCATACAACTCATAGACATAAGTTTGCAGGTATAGTGACGAAATCCATGAGCAACTCAAGGGAATGAAATTGTAAAATTTTGTACAACCTAATTGACATTTCAAATTTTGTACAACATAATTGACATGTAGAAACCTCACAGACTTTCATGTCCATGATAGGAAACATTACCCAACTAAGCAAACAACTGATACAGACATCAGAATCAATCACATTTAATTGAGAGATGAAATAGTTGTTGTATGTAGTTTACTCTTGAGAATATCTATCCTAAGGCATCTAAATACGAACCCTTAGGTACATTTATGTAAAATACAAGTGCAGCATAGACAAAAGCCTAATAAAAGAGACAAAAGCCTAATAAAATGTACAAAAAGCGTAACATGGAAGATAGAAGTATTGTGTTCAATGGAACGAGGTAATGAATAACAGATATTAAAGGTGATTACCATGGCAAAACTTATTGTGGTCACGGGCAACCATGACTAGCCAGAATTAATTTTAGAAGGACAACATAAATAGACATAATAATGTATACAAATGCATAATTATTATTCTCAGACTAAAGAAATGAAACAAAACCAGGAATAAGAGATAAAGTAGTATCTAATCAGAAGACATCCCCAGAAAAAGTGCCTAAAGAAAAAGGATAAGGAGCGGACAGCAATTATCCTATGTGGGGTCAGTCTATAATTCACATGGCAGCCTTTTTCAAAAGTTTAACAGTGGCCAAATTTGAAAAGAAATGGGAAGGAAATTTATTGAACGGTTTGGCAACCAAAATTGTCAAAATAGGATCCAATAACAACAATCCAAAAACAAGCATATAACTTTTCATGAAAAATATCACAAATCAATGAATTAACATACTTTTAGAACATTAGTTGTTTCACGATATGATAGAAGACCTAATTTGATAAAGAAATTACCTTTTTTGTTCAGCGGCTTGGAGCTTGGCTTCAAGACGCTGACCTAAATCTTCCTCACTGGATGAAGACCGTGATGGGCTTCTTGGCTTTGGCCTTGCTTTACTAGACAATTTCTCATAGTATTGCTGCACTCAACAACAAAGAGAGATAAACTAGTAAGATAAGGTCCCAAAAAACTTGGGGAAATTGATCATGAAAATAGTGGATTTTGTGAAGTTAGAATCTAAAGCATCTCTGGGGTTGTTTCTAGTAATACTTAATTTGCACTTAACCTTTATAGGGGTATCTATTGCCTAGGAAGGGAACCTAAAAGATGTGTGTGTGTGTGTGTGCGTGTGTGTGTGTGTGTGTGTGTGTGTGTGTGTGAGAGAGAGAGAGAGAGAGAGAGACCCATGTACAAAAGAGACCCATGTAAGAAAAAGAAGAAAGGAAAGTGAAGTAGAGAACAAAATTTCAAAAAACGCAGGGGAAGCAACCGAACCGACTCCTACCTCACCTAACACAAGCAAAAATTCCTTCAACCCTAAGAAAAATACAATTTCAGAGAGAGAGGGGGGAGGGAGGGAGAGAGAATAATCACAGAAAGATACAGTGAAAAGGAAGAAGAACCCAAAATAGACAAGTTCAACACAAATTTATGAATAAAATCCCAGAATTCTTAACCAAAAAAAAAAAAAAAACTTTTCTTTCCCGTGAAATCATCAAGAAGAACAGAAATTTAATATCCCCAAAATTATTGAAAAAAAAATCCACGTTTCTGTGCCTCCAAAAAATAAAGAACAAATAAAATCGACTCCCCCGAGTGAGAGGGACACTTGAAGAAGAACACGAAAGAGAGAGAGAGTACTTGTCTGCGAAGATCGGCGTGTCTAAGCTTAGCCTCGATTTCTTCAACAGAAGGAGGGGACTTAGACTCCGTTAATAATCTCTTCTTCAACCTAATCGGAAGTCTTGGAGTGTCCGACAACGACTCAGTCACCGGAATTTCCATCGATATTCCCGTAGATCTCTCCTTCTCCGGCGACAACCCCTCCATCCTTAAGTTCTACAACACGATGATCGTTCGTGATCAATTCAAGAGAAAGAGAATTGAATTGAGTTCTTCTTTTTTGTTCTAGTTTGAAAGGCTTGGGCTTGGGTTTGGGTTTGGGTTTGGGTTTGGGTTTCTCCCTGTATCTGCCCTTGTTCACGGAGAAAGAGAGAGGAGAGAGACCGATAAAAAAGCGTGTTTAATGTGTTTGGGTTGGGCTTGGGGTCTCTTCCACACAACGCCTGACTCTTGCCACGTCATCACTCCCCTCCAACGGTACACTATTTAATTTCCTGCCCCCCTTTCGTTTTAATTACGACTTTTTGTGTTGTTATTATTATTATTATTATTTTACTTCAATACCCCTTCACAAATATTTAATTACATTTCTGACTTCTCCGTTTTCTTACTTTCAATATTAAACAAAAATCTGTAATCTTAATTGAAATTTCCGTGTGTATTTCAACACTATAATTAAAAAAAAATCATAATATAAAGTATTTTCTTTAGGAAACATTTTAAGAATGATTTAACAAATATTTATTTCATCCGATAATTAGCAAACACATGTGAGAATTTCTCATTTGATTCTATTTTTAATGAAAAATAAGATTTGTTAATGTTTTTTAATTAAGATTAAATAATATAGGATTTTATTAAACTTTTTCTTAATGTCGAATGCTACGCATGTGTTATGTGTTTTTTTTTTCTCAATCGGTATCTGATTTTTACTCGATTAATTTGATCCAGGTATTATGGGACCCATTAAAAGGTTGACTCTCTCAAATTCTTTTCTTCCATTCACAGGGTTCGAACTTAAGATTTCTAGTCGCTTGTATTATGTTATTACGAGACGTGAATTCATCTCATGCTTCTTTCTTTATTTATACAAATAGATATAATTCGACAATTAATATATACAGTAACTTTTTTCAAGAGATCACATTTGAATTTTAATAATAACTTTGATTTGTTAATTAGTTGTATAGGAGAGGTTTTCCTTATTGTATAATCCTAAATTTACAAACCTTTAGTGAACAAAAAGGAATCTTTATTTTAAAATTTTACTTAAGATTACTTTAAAAAGAAAAAAGAGAAAAAAAAAATGCTTGACCTATTACATTACATTCAAAGTATCTATTTAGTTAGGTGATGTTTGGAGCCAAATTGTTCAATTCATTTTTTAAAAGTTTTATTTTACTTAATTTTGAAATAAATTATTTACTCAGAATATAATAAAATATTACAGAATTCAATTGGATTCCATTAATTTATACAATAAAATGATCTTGAAATTTAATTCTAAAATTGTGCAAAAACACGAGGCCCACAAACCCTTAGAGTTGTTTTCCAAATTCCCAAATCTTATTTATTATAAAATTAAAATTGAATTCTACAAATTTTATAGGATTCAATTTGTTAGAATACGATTTTAGATATTCAGATCAATTTTTAGTACATATAAAATTTTTAAATTACTCGAAAGACAGCTAATACGAAAACATCAATGCAAATAATAACAAAAAGTTGGTAATAAGAGGGTTTAAACTTTACTTATATACCATGTAGAGAAGGAAAGATGGCATGACTCTATAGCCTAAAAAGAAACAAAATAATACCGAGTTAATTTAGTTGCTAAATATTGATACATTTTAAATAAAATTTTAGATTTGAATCTTGTGTACGGAAGAAATTGATATCATGAGAGTTTTATTTTTTAAGAATTCAATTCATTTCAAATCAAATTTAGTCAAATTTAACATTATTATCAAATATCAGTAATTTAAAAGGAAAAATAAGGTAGTGTGATGGAAGATCTTTATTCAACTCTCTTTAGCCCAGTGTATGCCTCTCTCTTGTTTGTGTCTATTCCCTTCTCCTCATCAAAAGCAAAGTATTTTTCAATCCCATTTTAGACATTTGCTTTTGCTAACCTTTTCTTTATCCTTCTACACCTAAAGAAATGATATAGTTTGCATAAAATGTAGATAATTGTATAACTCAAACATGCAAGAGTAATAAAAGCAACGTACTTGTCATAAATCTAATGGTCCATGGCATTATGTTGCAAAGACTAGTGCACCCATTTTCATCACGAAGTTGTTACGATCCATCGAAGGCAGTGTCTTGTTTTGCTGGTTGGACGATAGCCACCAACAGAGATTTTTCTGATAAGAATTTCAGCAAGCATGCAAAGGTCCTCCATTGGGGGCAATTAAATGTTTTATTTATTTATTTATTCTTGTGGTTATGCAAATATTTGAATATGAGATTTTTAAATTAGGAAATGAGATTGTAATTATTAAACACTCACTTCGGAGACATTAAATGTTTTATCTATCAACATATATATATAATAAATTGACTTAATAATTGAATATTGATATTTCTTAAATAATATTTCAAATTCGAATTATATATATGATAAAAATAGATATTTGAGGAGTTTTGTTCTTTTAAAAAAGTAATTTGACTCGAATCAAATATAATGAAATTTAATATAATTAATGAATATCGATAATTATCCACAAAAGTATAAAAAAAGATTATTCACGAATCAAAAAATAAGATGTATAACGAGCTATGTAAGAGACTGGAGATTGAAGATGGAAAAAGAGAGATCTACAGAATTGTCAAATTAAGGGAGAGAAAGGAAAAAAATTTAAATGGTATTAAACATATTAAGAGTGAAACCAATATTATACTTGTAAAGAGTGAGAACATAAAAAAGCGTTGAATGGATTATTTTGACAATCTCTTTAATGTTAAAAGTGCAATAGATATAGGAAAATACTGAGATACTTGTAGAAGAGATTAATAGAAATTTTAAACGTAAAATTTATCCCCATGAAGTAAAGGAAGTTTTAAAGAGAATAAAAAATAATAAAATCATATAATCTGATGGCATTTTGGATGAATTTGGTATAGTAATATTAACAGATATTTTCAACCAATTTGGAAAACCAAGAGAATGTCTCAAACATGGTGGGAGAATACACTTATACCACTATATAAGAATAAATGAGACATACAAGATTGCTCCAACTACAGAAAAATTAAACTTATGAGTCATACTATAAAATTATGGGAGATAATAATAAAATATAAATTAAGATTAGAGAAAAGTATCTCAAAATCAATTTAAATTTACATCTGGAAGATCCACCACAGAATCAATCCACTTATTAAGAAATTTGAAGGAAAAAATATAAAACACAAAAGAGAGACTTATATATGGTATTTATCGATCTTAAAAAAGTATATGATAAGATTCATAGAAATGTATTATAGTAGACGCTGATGAAAAAAGAAATCTCATTGAAATATATTAATTTCATTAGAGATATGTATGAATGAACTATAACCAATGTAAAAAAATATAGGGATCTGATCAATAACTTCCCTATTAATATTGGATTTCATTAAAATTCGGTATTAACTCATATCTTTTTTACAATAGTAATAAACGAAATTATAAAAAACATTCAAAATAAAAAAATATTATGATATATACTTTTTACGGATGATAAGTGTTAGTTGATGAGACTAGAAATAGTATTAGTGTTAAATTAGAATTATAGAGAGCCACATTAAAATTCAGAGAATTTAGATTGAGTGGATCAAAAACTGAATATATAAGATTTAGGTTTAACAATAGTCATTGGGATGATGAAACAACGATTATGTTAGATGGACAATATGTATAAAAAATGAACGTTTTAGATATCTTGATTCTATCATTCAAAATGATGGTAATATAGATAGTGATGCGAATCATAGGATTCAAACAGGTTGATGAAATGGAGAAAAACATCTGAAATTCTTTACGATCAAAAGATATCACTACATTTGAAGGGAAAGTTCTATAGAATCGTGGTAAAATCTAGAGTATTGTATGTCACTGAATGTTGGGTTATTAAATAACAATAAGAACAAAACATGATTATAACATAAATGAGAATATTTAGATAGATATGTGATAAAATTAGAAGTGATAGAGTTAAAAACGAAGAGATTTGTAATAAGTTGGGAGTTGGTTTAATTGTGGATAAAATACAAATGTCATATGAGATGATTTGGGTATGTGTAAAGAAAACTTAAAGACGTACTGATTAGGAGGATCAAGAACTTAAATATAGGAGATTTAATAAAATATAAAGATATATTATTAAAATTTGGATGTAAATTATTTATAAATATACGATAGTTAAAAATTTAGACGAAAAAATGAAATTAGATAAAAATGAACATAGTAAAATTTAGGAAAATTAAATTAATAATTTTTTTATATTTTTTATATTTATTTTTTAAATGATTAATTTTAATAAATTAGAATTAAAATTTTGATTTTGGTTGATGTTGCATTGAATATCAATTATTTATAATGGGACACCGAAATGATACAAATAATACCAACAAGGCTCGATTTTTTATAAATGATGCTGGACTGACTCTTTCTTTCTTCTTTGGATACCTATCAGAGGGCTGTGATGTGACACCTGAGATAATAATTATAAATACCATATGGAGCAAAATTCTCAAATAATTTTATATAGGCACCTAGTTCTTCAATTTGACTAAATGACACTAATTTTAAGATGACTCCTTTTTCTTCTTGGCAGAATTAGAGCAGAGAATTAATTTGAATTAACTTAATTTTATGAGATCTAAATATATTGTAGGTTAAGATGATTCGTAGCGGAAAATTTTTATTAAAAAATATTTTATATTAATATCAAATCAATTATTAAAAATATTATATATCTAAATAAATCAATAATTAATTTGATTTTAAAAATATTTAAATTATTTTATTTTTCATATTTATAACAATGATTTTTTATATAAATTGAATTTATTATAATATTTTATTGAAATAATAGATCTGTAGGATATAATATTTTTTTTTTGTTTTATATAACATGGTATCAAAGTTATATTTAAATTTCTCTAATAAATTTGAATTAACTTAATTTTATGATCTTATCCAAATATATTTGACTTAAGATGATTTATAAGGGAAATTTTCTTATTTTTTTTGTTGAGGATTTTCGTTCAATGATAATATCCTCCTTTGTTTGGAAACACTAAAAGGGTAAGAAAGAAACCCCTCTCTCCCTTTTTTGCCCGCAAGAAAATGTTATTAACAGCAAGAAAAAGCTGTCCTCTCTCTCTCTCTCTCCCCTCTTCCATAATTCTTAATTACCACTCGTACGCCATCAATGAACACTTCTATCAGTTCTGCGCCAAATCTTGCAAAGCAATGGACGCTTCTCTCACTCCTACCATGGGAGAACTGACATATGAACAACATACTACAAATTTGCAGCATATAATGAGAAAATATGTCACCCCCCAAGTATTAATACATAATATTGAAGAAAATAAATAATACGGTAAGTCTAAAGTAGGCTATACGCATGTCATCCCTTGTCAGGTAGGAAATTGTTGGTTCCTATGTATTAGTTTAGAATACCTATGAGGGGCATTTTAGACATTTTGCAATAGGGTTAATGGAATAACTCCCACTAACCACATCTTAACCATTTTTCATGATTATCTCCAAGTTTGGTGGATCATATTTTAGTGAAAATGTGACTAACCACTCCTTGATTATAATTGTACGTTAAAAATAAAATGGTAAGGGCAATCATGGGTGAATGTTCTTTATTCTCTGGAGAGAGAATATAGAGGGTATGAGAAAAATTTCGCGTAGGAAATTTTTCCCGTCATGATGATCGCCGGACTGAGGGTTGCGGCGTTGTGGTATTACGGTGGTGGTTCGATTAACATCGTGATCACCATCCCGGCCACGAGATCCGTTTAAGGGACGTTCGATTGATCTTTTGGAGGCTCTACACATTCGAGATATTTACACCCTATACCCAATCTATATTTATTTTTTCCGAAAATTATTTATGAATGCTTCCGCTGCATGTGATTCAATTAATTCCAACATTGGTATCAGAGCGATACGTTGGATTAAAAATAATTTTTGGGTTAATTTTTGGGTATAAAAAAATTTCGGGTTTAAAATTTGGGGTTCAGATCACGGATGAATTTCGTGAATCCGAGAACACCACTGCATTCCCCATGATCCCTAGAACACGAAAATAATTTTTTCGTAATTTTCTGAACACTTTTAGGCAAAAAAAATTCCGGTTGAAAGTTTCGGCCGTGAATAGTGACCGACCCCTTCAATCTTAGATTTGTCAAGTTTTAGGGCAAATCAATGTATGAAATTTATAGATCTGTAATCCTCATTTCATGCTCTTCAATTTGATATATATATTGTAAATGATTGTGGCCGGAAAATTGGGTTTCAAAATTCACCGCGGAGGGTCGGATTTCTGGATCCAAAATACGCCGAGTTTAGGGCACAATTATTCCAAAAATCGAGTCAAGGATGTTTGGAATAAATGGAATTAGAGATTCCATAAAAAATCCGGTCAAAATGGTGCCGTAAATGAGTTTTTCCGGCAACCGGGTCGAAAGACCTGGTTACAGAAACCATCGGGTGAAGACGAAGAGGTCTAAACCCACGGGCACGTGAGATACACGCGCAAGGCAGGCGCGTGAAGCGGCAGGGAAGGGGAGCGTGAGATTCATACGCGCGAGAGGCGCGTGAATCGGCCTGGGGCGTTCGGGTCGGTGTGACCCGGACACGTGTCACCCCGAACCGCGGCCGACCCGCGTGAACCGCGCGCCTGCGAGTCAGGCGCGTGAGCTGATATGCAGAGCGCGCGTGTGAGCTCGTGCCAGACGCGCAGCGCGTCTGGCATGCGCCAGAAGCTGTTCCCGGCGCGTGGAGGTGCGTGGCGGCGCGTGGGACCGCCGACGCGTGTCAGGTCGTCCGGAATTGAAAATTTTCAAATTTTTTGTGGGTTCCACATCGATAAAAGTGACTTTTGTGGGTTTTTGTGCATCGAATCCTAGTCCAAATGGTGAGATGCTATCCCGGATTGTGGTGTATGGTGTCTGTTGATTCATACGCTCGTCTTGGGGTATGTATTCGAATTATTTGGCTCTTGTTGATTCGTAGGGTGCACAAAACGTGAGAATAAGCATCACAAGTCACGTCTATCTAAATGACTGCTTCTAAAATTGTCGTATTTAATTTTTGCAAGGGGGATAAAATTGAATGGTGATAAATACGAGATTTTTCACTGGTAGATTCAATTTATCCTCGAGGAGCAAGATCTAATTAAAAGTCTGAAGTAAGAGATGGTGGGCTCCGGGGAGGGTACCACACCTCAGACAGACGGGATTAGGAGACATTATGTGCATAAAAGATGAATGATAGCCGAGTTAGGGCAATCCTCCTGAGTAGTATGCACGATGATGTGATCCCAGTCTATGAGCAATATCCTACGGTTTTATCAATTTGGCTTACCCTATAAAGAGTATTGTGGTGCTCTTACAGATCCTGAGATGAGGATACTGACTTATAAGTGTAACAACTTATAAGAAAAATGTTGATCATATGATGATGCAACATTTGATAAAAATATTGAGTATGATCACCGAGTTGGGGAATGTGACCGAGTCCATTTCGGATATATTTTCTTGTACTGGATGTGATCCAGTTCTTCACCTGATTCATGAGAAATCATGAAAGTCTATTTTACATACGATGAAAGTATTCGTACTTTTACTAATGTAAATAGGCATAGTGAACTCGAGTAGGAGCATCTAGAGGCGAGTAGGTCATACTCGGGTCATGCTTATGCGATGGAGTCGAGCAAGGACTCCTGTGTGACTCGAGCTAAAGGTAAGAAGAAAACATCCGAAAAAAACCGATAATAATAATGCGCAGCGAGAAGGAGTTGGATACGACCAAGGTATAATGCTACACGTGAGTAGATTTGGTCATTTCGCTCGTCAGTGCGACGAGTGAAAATTATCTCTTTCTTGTTTATGTGGTTTGACTTGCTTTCTGTTTTCTCTCCTTCGTAGATTGTAAACACAGAAGCAACCAACCACATAGCTCGAGATAGGAGCGCGCTTATATAGTTCCGCCTAGTAAGTCCTTAAGTAGGAGAATTTACGTACTGAAACGGAGTGTTTTGTTGACATCAGAGGAAGTAGCACCTGCAAGTTGGAGTTGCAAAGTTACTAGACTCTGTATGTTCTTTACGCTCCAAAAGTTCGACGGAACTTGATTTTAGTTTAGGATATGCTCTGTTAATTTAGAAATTTAAAATTTCTATTTGTTACGACAATTCTATGATTGGTTCTATTTTGGTCCATGAGGGACTATATACACTGAAAATAATTCCTTTCAATGGTATTTTTTGTTATCCTCCTAGTGTGAGAGAGGATGAACCGGTTAGCAGTGAGTAGTTTTGTAGAACTCGCTAACCAGTCTTGCCTAGACGGCAAACTTACAAGAAAACCATTCGACATAGCAATGAGGGTTGAGACTCCATTACAGTCTGTTCACTCCAACATCTGTGGTCTTATGAACGTGAGAACCTGAAATGGTGTTGGGTACTCCATTACGTTCATAGACAATTACACGCGTTTCGTCTACGTTTATCTGATCTCGCGCAAGTCTGAGGCATTGAGATGCTTCAGGAGATTTACTAGCGAGCTTGATAATCAGTTACTTGAGAGTAGAGACTCTCAGAACCGATCGAGGGCGCGAGTATTTGTCTGAAGAGCTCAGTTTCAAGAAGGGCATTACGAGAAACTGACTATTCCTTGCTACTCAGTGGAGTAGAGTAGCCACGAGAGAGGAATAGGACTTTGTTTGAGATTGTGAGGCCGATGATGGCGCAAACCAATTTACTCGTTTCCCATTGGGGAGATGTGTTATTAGTTGCAGCCTATGTTCTCAATCGTATTCTATTGAAGTCCGCAGTCAGTACTCCATATGAGCTTTGGACAGGGAGGCAGCCTGACCTTAGCTATTTGAGATTATGGGGTTATGCAACGTATATTCACTATTTCTCGCATTTATACAGCAAGTTAGGATTGCGAGAAAAGAGATGTATTTCTAATGAGCATACAGATGGCATTCTCACTGAGATTGAGTCTCATGATGCCGATATTCTTGAAAGTGATTTCCCTATGAGAGGTGAAATCAATTGAGATTTTACCTTCTATGAGATGAATGAGTCTAGTGGTTGGCTAATCCCAGTGGCAGGATCCAAGAATCCATTACGGATCTCGGTCCTAGTGGGAGCAATTCATCTAGAGGTAAAAAGGTTTCCCCTCCTCTTAAGAGTAGTCGAGAACGCGTACCTAATCGTCGCTTCTCGATTGAGGGAGAGGCTCTTAATGACTCTTGAGGATTACGAGAAACCTTTAACTGTCCTAGAGGCTCTTGAGGGTTCTGTGAAGGACCATTGGTTATAGACCATGGGTGAGAGGAGTTGATGAGAATCAACAGGATCTGGGATTTAGTTGATTTACCTAAGAGAAGTAGAGCCGTTAAGAACATGTGAATTCTCAATATCAAGAAAAAGGCCGACGGATCGGTGTAGAAGTATAAGGCCTATCTGATAACCAGGGGTTACTCAGACTGAGGGCAAGATTACCTCGATCCATTTACTTTTAGCGATTGTCGTGGACATGATATGGATCTGGAGTGAGACCAGATGAACGTTGAGACTGTTCTCCTGAGTGGGAGTTTGGATGAGGATCTATAAGGAATGGTCATCTGGCTTTATTCTTATAGATCTGGATGATAAGGTCTGTCGACTTCGGAAGTTTACATATGACCTTAATCATCAATCCAAGCAGTGACGTTTGAGATTTCACGAGGATGTGATATCTCACGGTTTCGTGATGATCGAGGAGGATCATCGCGTATACCTTTTACGTTCTTTTGATTCTTTTGTGATTATGTCCTCATGTGAATGACATTCTGTTGACTGGGAATAACAGAGAGTATCTGATGACCACGATAACGTAGATATTGTCGAGTCTTGATGTGAAGAACATGGGTGAGACTCAGTTCTTCCTCGAAGTTAATATCCAGAGGGATCGCTCGAGACAGGTGTTGACCCTTTCACAGGAGTCAAACATTAATAGAGTTCTCGAGTATTTCGAGAAGATCGACTACGACCTTAAAGATACTCTTATCGCTAAAAGGTTAAAGCCTAATTCTTGACATATGCCCTAAGACTCAGAAAAGGACAAGGGAAATGAGTAGAATCCCTTGTTCCAGTACACTGAGTGATCTGATGTGCGCAGTGTCGCGTACACGTTCAGACGTTTGATTTGCAGTCACTATGGTAATTAGGTATCGATCAAATCCTAGAGGGGGTCACTGGAGAGCAGTGAAAGGATTTCGAGATATCTCGAGAGAACTGCGGACCTCCTCTAGTGTTACGGATGAGGTGATTTGCATCTTATTGGGTATTCAGATACCAACTGGGTTGGTGATCTGAACGTATGCAAATCGATATTAGGTTTTACTATCTTGGAGTAGCAAGAAGTAAACCTGTATATCTCTATCTACGATAGAGACTGAGCTTATGAGATGCTCAGTTGCAGTTCAGGAGAGTGTTTGGTTCTGGAGATTTTCGGATCACTTAGGGGTTGTGTCGGATAGTGGGAGGCCAGTGATGGTTTATTGAGAAAATCAGGCCGCCTTTGACCACACTTGAGACCCTAAGTATCAATAAGTCCAAACACATTGATACCTAATACTAGGTTATGAGATACATCACCGAGAAGGGTGAAATGACAAATTAAGTATATTACTATACAGCGCGTTGGCCGATCCCTTCAATAAACCCATTGTGATAGATTCCTATATGAGATATTGGAATCATTGGGTTTGCATGTATATTGTCATTTCTCATTTTGTACTGATACTTATTGTGTTATATATATGACATGTGTGCATGATTGGGTCACTTATTTATTGCACTATTCTAATTGTTATATATTTTGTGATATGTTGTGATAAATGATATGTCAGGCAGGCGTGATCGACTCTCTCAGACGAGTGACCATCTCCAGCTCTGAGTGAGCAGAGATGAGACGGTTTCTAGTTGTAAGAGACTTTGAGAGTGGCCATACTAGAACATAAGTCGCCCTGATATGTGTTCAGGATGAGGTCATATGCGATATGACCGGCATTGACGTACCCACATCCATGTTGCCTGTAAGTAGCCAGATTTGAGATGTCAGATATCACCTGCGACTAGTGATATTGTCTCTGAGATACTCTCTCTGAGATCTCTGGATAAAATCTTATGTGTAGACTGAGTCCCATACCTGCACAGTGTTAGAGAAATCTGACATATGCCCTTTGAGAGATTGGGGAATAACACTGTGGCACGCGTTTCATACCGCGTGTGATATGTCGACCAGGGATAGTGAGAGCATTATTTGAGATACTGATATGATTTTGATCCCCGTTCCCACTGTGTGAGACCCGAGATCCATTGGGTGGGATCTCTTGTACCCTTATCACTTTCGGCTGTTTCTAGAAGTCTTGGCTCAGTGTTGCTACTTTAGTCTGTTTACTGATAGCCCGGAAGATAAATTGAGATCTGAGAGACAGGTTTAGGAAAGCAGCTGAATTAAGGCTAATAGATTCGAGTTTAGGAAAAGAAAAACCAATTGACATTACATCATTATGTTGTATTCACCGGCTAGCCTATTATGTCTGTCCATATTGGGATGTAAGCATAATAGTGGATACACAGTCGAGCATTTATTGGAGATTACTTTCGTTGAGGAAAGTAGCTCAATGGATGTAATTAGTCTTGGATCTGGGGTGCAGCGAGTTCTTTTGATACTAACGATGGCTTCTTGATCATCTTAACAGGTGTATCGAGAGGTCTTTGCTTGTAGGTGTACTCGCAGGTCGCACGACGCCCAATTCTCTATGAAAGTCCAGCAGGGTGATGTGATCGCATGAGTTGTGATCTTGGGACGAATATTAAAATGCTCTCGCGTGCAAATGTGAGATATTAGTTTAGAATGCCCATGAGGGGCATTTTAGATATTTTGCAATAGGGTTAGTGGGGTAACTCTCACTAACCACATCTTAACCATTTCCCATGATTATCTCCAAGTTTGATGGATCACATTTTAGTGAAAAGGTGACTAACCACTCATTGATTATAATTGTACGTTAAAAAGAAAATGGTAAGGGCAACCATGGGTGAATGTTCTTTATTCTCTGGAGAGAGAATATAGAGGGCATGAGAAAAATTTCGCGTAGGAAATTTTTTCTGTCACGATGATCGCCGGACTGAGGGTTGCGGCATTGTGGTATTGCGGTGGTGGTTCGATTAACATCGTGATCACCATCCCGACCACGAGATCCGTTTAAGGGACGTTCGATTGATCTTTTGGAGGCTCTACACATTCGAGGTATTTATACCCTATACCCAATCCATATTTATTTTTTTCAAAAATTATTTATGAATACTTCCGCTGCATATGACTCAATTAATTCCAACACTATGTAATCAAGAAAGAGATTGAATTGATTAGTTTCAAATTATAAATTTTACTTTACTAAAATCTCAATTAAATTTAAGGTTAAACTATATAATGCATGTAAATGCAAATACAAAAATTAAAGAGTAGAGATAGAGAGATCAAACCCAATTTATAATGGTTTGATCTGATGCCTATATCCACTCTTCTCGTTTAGCAAGTCAGAATCTAACGATAACTAATTTCTACTATTCCACTAGAATTACAAACTTGAGTATAGTCATTTGTTGATAATTTGCATCTCCAATCTTAAGAATGACTAGTCCAATAAGATTCAATTCTAACTCTCACCCAACTAGTCTATCCTCTTAATCAAGTGTTTTTCACACTCTTCTCAAACTTATGAGACTATACAATAACTAATCAATAAGTTATAGTGTTTGAAAACACAACGAATAGCAGGAAAATAGATCAACTTGTCAGAAAAAAGTGATCATTTGAGTGATTTTGATATCAGTTTTATATCAAACCAAAGCATAAATAATCTCTACAAAAATTTCTGAATATAGTCTGAATATAATTCTTTCAAACATTTTCAAATTTTGTATAAAGCTTGTTTCCTTCGTGGTCATTTTAAAGCCTTTAAAGCCCCTTCAGAACCAGCTCGTTGCATGACTAAAGCATCTTCAAGTCCTATTTTTCACTCTTTAGATATGCTATTGAAATTTTATTTTAACTGATATAATTTTTCAAATTTAAATACTAACAATCCACTTAAAGTGTTGAGAATCCAATTTTCAAAAGTCTCAACTGATGGAGAAAATTTACTCAACCAAATACCTCCTAAAAATCAGTATGTAAAATCTTAGAATATGTTTTAGAATTTAAACTATATTCTTATCTCCAGTAACATGTTGATGATTTTGAAATCTCCAAGTGATTGAATTTGATTAATCCGTTCAGACAAATATAGGATTAAGTGTAGTTCCCAATTTATACTTAATTTACTGAGTTGGATCTTAAAAATAATTTAAAACCACATCAATACATGGCTATTCTGAAATTATAAATTTCAACTATTTCTACCCAGATTCTATAGGAACTTTATCCGGCTCTTTTTTAAATTTTCAAAAAAAAAAATCTTTTGAATTTTAACTTTTATTAATGGAAACATGTGTTACTTAAAAAATAAATATTTTAAAACTTACATACTAAATATATTAATTAGTAATATATATAAGATTTTGTTATTATCAAAATATTAGAATTCGATAATAATTTCCTTAATAGATATGAAATACAATAACAATAAATTCCAAGCTTATAGTCATCTACCATATACATATAACATGTACAATTAATATACTTAGAAAGTTCAAATTTAAACAAAAATTCTATTCCAAGTAGGCCTCACCAAGGGTCCACCAAGATCAAATTGAATCAAATTGGGTTAAAACGGTCTAAAGAGAGCAAAATAGGGTCTAACCTCAGTTAAACCGAGTCAAACTCGGTTAAATTGAATTAAATTAGTCAAATTGTTGAAGTACCATTTGTACAAATAAAAATCACATTCTTTACATGATTTTTTCTTTGTATAGATACATATGGAATCTATGGGACCCTAAACCACAAGGTTCGCGTGCTCATGATTAAGTGTCAAGCTAGTCCACCTATGGTTCATATTATGTTTGGAAGGTCCACTTCATATCATTTTCATGCCTCATGGCTCTTCCCCGGCCTCTCAGCCTCAAGCCTTCGAAGGATTTGATCTAAGAACTCCTTAGGCTCATATTCTGCTTTTGGAAACGGAGGATTATTGGGGAGATAGAGGGGAAAAAAAGCTTCTCCTCACCATTAATAGCATTTTTTGACCGTAGAAAAGTGGGGGAGAGACAACAACTCGTGCCTTAATCCCAGAGTTTAGAGTCGGCCAGTTGAAAAAGGTTTTTCTTTTTCTTTTTTCTAAGGTTGCACATTTGGCAAAATCCCCTCCATCCAAAATAAGAAAATTTATTTTTCCTGCTTATGACTAGCCTTAACTCAAAATACAAACTTCACAAAATTGCCTAAACTCAAACTAATTCTCATTTTAAGTAGAGCTCAAAGCAGTGATGCAGCATAGTTATTTTTTTTCAGTATTATTTAAAATATTTTTTATCTGTTATGTTTACCCTTTGAGGTATCAAGGATAAATCAGTGGAGTGATGGAGGCATTGAAACTACTCCCTCCATCCCATTTTGATTGCCCTTTTTATTTTTTCACATGGATTAACAAATACAATAAATGATATCTATATCATCTAAATTAACAATAATATTATAATACTACCCTTTTGAAAAAAATTATGATTTGTTAGTATTATATCAGGAAATATCAATAAATTAAGGAAAAGATAACTTGGGAATCACTATTTTCTCAAAATTAATGAAATTGTAAAAGCTAAAAGCTTCCCCTTCTCCTTGTAATAGATTTGGATTCGAGTCTCACTGTGTATCAAAAAGAAGTAAAAGCCAAAAGCAAAGATAGGGCAACGAGAGAGAATTGAGAAAGATAGGGCAACGAGAGAGAATTGAGAAAGAGAAAGGATCACTGAACCCCCAATTTTGATGTCAAAGATAGGTGCAAAGAGAAAGAAAAAGAAAGAATTGAGATAGAGAGAGATTCATATAAAAAATTATTCAGTTTAGTAGGTAACAGTATTAAATGTTATGATCAAAATTAACTTGAGAAAGAAAAAACTATATTAAAAGAGATTTTCTTAAATAAAGTCTCATAATATTCGAATCAGATTAGTAATAGTATAATTGTAGATAACAATTGATTTTTCTTTTTTAAAAAAGAGAGCGAGAGAGAGAGAGGGGGAGGGAGAGAGAATCATTGAACCCCGATTTTGATGTCAAAGATAGGGGCAATACGTTCAAGCCAATGACTTAAGGAAAGCAAACAAATTGCTTCTGCTTATGGTCAAAGAAATGAGGGCTTAAAACCAAAAGATGCGTAGTCAACTTTGCAAAGAGAATTCTCTACACAACACAAAATTATTCATGACGAGGCTGCTTTGCTTATGTTTGGACGGCCATCTTCAAACTTCTCATAGGACCATGTTCTCACCACACCATACCATTTTGTTTTTTAGGAATTAGACGTGAAAGCCTCATCCCTAAGTTTATGTTTGGTGATTTCAGAATCTTTTGTTTGAATTCTCCAATAACCCCACAAAGAAAATACAAATATTAAATTGGGTTACATGAGAATGTTGCTTACAACTACTAAGATTCCAAAAACGACAAACTCCGGAAGTTACAAGGATGACAATGTATGAACATGCCATGGAATTAGATTAGATTTGTTTTCGATTAACAGTTTAATGGTCACAATCTCTCTCTCCTAACCTAAAAATTTCAGATTCAAATTCTTGTATAACTAAAAAGAAAAGAAAAGAATTAGATTGGGTTTGAGCCACACAATTAAAACAATTGCAAAAATAAAACAAAAAAAAGGTTAAGCTCATTATTTACTAATATTAATTGATGTAATTGTTATAATAAAAAGAGTTAATGAATTATAATTTAATTGACACTATTTTATTTTTTTTTAGATTTTGAATTCAAAATTCTTCTATGTTTAAAAAAATATATATATATTGTTAAATATTTGCACCAATTGAAAAAATTAAATATATGCAAAAATCTTTTAAAATTAAATATTTTTGCTTTGCTTATAAAAAATTAAAATAGAGCATGATAATTAGTCTTATATTTGATCTTTTTTTGCTCTAGTTCTAATAAATAATATTTTGTGGGATGAAAAAAAAATCAATTTTTAAGTATTTTTTTAAAATAAAATATAAAATATAATAATTTTTAATCTCGAAATCAATAAGAAAGTTCATATAACAAATGATTTATTTTATCCGGTAATTTAACAAATTATTTATTTTTTAAACTTGTATTGTATTTATTTAAACAAAAATAAAATCCTTAATTATCGGGGGAATTTTAAGTAAAATCTAAAACTTTAAATATTTAAAATTTTAAAATATTAAAAAAAAAACAAAATGAAAAAAAAAATACACGAAACTTAAGAATGGGTTTCTGAGATGACACTTCTAGTAGGTCATAAGCTGTGGGGTTGTCGTGACGCTTCACTAAGACGCGTACGAGTCCTGTCACCGAAACCATACCACGTCATCTAACTTAATTTCAGCGATACAATTCCGTCTCATTTCTTCTACTCTCGCGAGTACGATTAAAACATTCTAATGTTGTACTCGCTCGGATTTTCACACACGCGTCCTTCCGCGGAATGTTGCTCAATTGCTGACCCGGAGAACAAATTAGTGGATGGAGTAGGGAATTCGGTGTGGTCCGCGACGCGGTGGAATGTAGCTCTCTCTTTTGGTGCTTTTGAAGCCACGTATTAGAAAGAAACGATGAAGAGGAATAGTGAACCAGAGAAATAAATAATGACAATGAAGGGGAAGGGCCGGTGGAACCCAGCTGGGTATGAATAAGCGGCACAGGCGGAGGCACGGTACACAGCCACTCATATGCTGGCATCTACCCTTCGCGTCTATCTTCCTCTGCGCCAAACTCCTGTTAGCCAAGATATTAAATTTTTTTAATTAAAATTTTAAAATTTTAATATTAAAATAAAAAAATAAAATTAAAGAAGACAACTCCTAAGTTAAACCTATAGCATGGGAATCAAAATAATCAGATAACTCATATACTATAGATTAAAATAAAAAAGTAATGTTTCGATTAATGTTTTGTAAGTTTAATAACAGATACTAAATTCGTTTAATTAAAATTTAAATTTTAAATTTTGAAAATAAAAAAACAAATATTCAAAGAGTATGGTTCTAAATTAAATCTTACAGCATTCGAACTGAATTAATCTGATAAATCGAATATCAATGATAAAATTAAAATAAATAAATAAATATATAACAATAGTCTTATTGTTCCATTACTCTCCCCCCAGAAAAAAAAAATTTATACGAATATATTATTATCAATAAAAAATTAAAATTTTAAATTAAATAATTTTAAAATTCTCAAAGTATTTTTAAAATTAAATAAAACTATATTTCAAAATTTAGTGAATAAATTTAATGTATTTAATTTTTATCATGTTATTCTATTAGGATCTAGTTGATCCCACGGAAGGAAAGGAATTTTTTAATATAAGTTAAATTGTTTTTGTGGGATTTTTAATTTTAATTTATAATTAAGCACATATATAAATAATTTTGAATTTTATTATTAAATTCATAATCCGTTTAATAAAATAAAGAAATTAAACCAAACTTTTTATTATCTAAATCATGAATAATTCACAAATAATTTAATTCATTTATTATTTACTTTAAAATTGTTACATATAATAACTAAAGTAAAATAAATTTGTTAAAAATCTAATTGTTACGTATCTTAATATTTAAAGATTCAATACTCGTAAAATAAATTTTAATAATCTAATAGAAATTTGAGTTTAAAATTCAAAAGTTTTATATATAATTTTTCCAATCATTTACATGTAAAATAAACAACTACACCAAATAACTCTCATAAAAAAATGAATAAATAAAAGAGAATTTCTTTCCTTCATTCTCGTTGAGCTTTATGCTTAGTTTGGAAGTTTATGGAAGAAAAGAAAATAAAATAAAGGAAAGAAAAGAAAAGAAAAGAGATGATGAGATTTTCTTTTCACTCTATTTAGGAGTTTTAGGAAAGAAAGAAAATGATATGAGATTTATTTGGAATTAAAAATTTTTCTATCATTTTTTTAAGGATAAATTTGATATATTGGTGAGACAACTTTTCTTTTTCCCTCATTTTCTCTCATTTTCCTTCCACTTTTGGGAAGAAAATTTTTGTTATTAAAATTCTTTCAATTTCTCTCCATTTCTCTAATTCTAAAACTTTTAAATGAGAGAAAATAAATGATTTTTTATTAAAATCTTTTTTTTTTTTTTCTTTTTGTTCAAACTAAGTGTCAGAGAGTTTGGCAAGAGAAAGAGGGGAGGTGTGAGAGGCCAACAATGGGCCTTGTTGATATGAGTGCCAAATTGACCCAAACATGTCAAGCCAACCTCGGCCGTTTCTCTGTTCTTGACAAAAATTGTTCATTTTTCAGGTTTGATGTGCTTCCTCAACTCCCAACACACAAATTGCCCAATTTTCATATTGTATTTTCTAAGGTTTTAAGAAAAAGGAAGTATTTTTTTTTAAATTATGTTTATTTTGATTAAATTCGATTTGATATAAATTAAATTTTTAAAAAATAAAACTCTCACGTTATTTATATTTTTATATATCTAGATTTTACTAGCCATAACAACCGAGAGCATTGCAAGTAAAATGTTACATGCCCCCAAGATGGTCCACTAAGATTAATAAATATGCCATTTTTTTTCCACATTGATTTCTAACCAACCATTGGAGCCAGATTTGCCAAAACACTACCTCAATTCTAGGTTTCAGCAGCCACAACTACCTCTATAGACCGAGATATTTTCATGGGTTTTGATTTTTTTCTTCTATTTTTTTTATTATATAAGAATTTGAATATGAGATCTCTAAATTGAAAGAGGGGTTGTGATTATTAGACTATTTTCTGAAAACTCTATTTTTGTCCACCCGAACCACCTATTCTCTATTGATGTTGAGGCTTGGTTGGACAAGAATTTGAAATCCAGTACGTTTGAATGGAAAGATTTAGAGAGAAAAGAAAGGATTAAGAGATAAAGTTATGATTTTTATTTTATTTAGGAATTTAAATACGAGAGAAAAGAAATAATTTTGAATTTTATAGTACTTAAATTAGATTAATCAGATAACTCAAATACCATTGATCAAGATAAAAAAAATAATACTTCTCTTGCTAACATTTTATGTCTCTTGTAATAGATACTAAACCTTTTTAATTAAAATTTTGATTTTAAGTTTTGAAAATAAAAAAATAAGTATCAGAAGAGTCTGCCTCTAAATTAGATCTCATAATATTCAAATCAGATTAGTCGGATAATTTGGATACCATTGATAAATTTTTAAAATAAATAAATAAATAATGCTTCTTGTTCCATTACTCTCACGGAAAAAAAAATTTATAAGAATATATTATTTTTAATAAAAAATAAAAAATTTAAATTTAAATAATTTTAAGATACTTGAAATATTTTTAAAATTAAATAAAAATATATTTCAAAATATAGTGAGTAAATTTGCTTTATTTAATTTTTAATTCATTTTATTTTTAACATGTTATTCTATCAGGATCGGATTTTTAAATTTATTTAATTTAATTTAATTTATAATTAAGTACATAAATAAATAATTTTGAATTTTATTTTTAAACTCAATTCATTTATTAAAGTAAATAAATCTAAAAAAACTGTGATTGTACATAATCTGTTTAACAAAATAAAGAAATTAAACCAAATTTTTAACTATTTGAATCATGAATAATTCACAAATAATTTAATTCATTTATTATTTACTTTAAAATTGTTACATGTAATAACTGAAGTAAAATAAATTTGTTAAAAATCTAATTGTTACATATCTTAATATTTAAAGAGTCAATAATAATAAAATAAATTTTAATAATCGATTAGAAATTTGAGTTTAAAATTCAAAAATTATATATATAATTTTCCCAATCGTTTATGTGTAAAATGAACAACTAAACCAAAGTAACTCTCATAAAAAAAAAAGAATAAATAAAAGAGAATTTCTTTCTTTCATTCTCATCGAGTATTAGAGAGTTTGGCAAGAGAAAGAGGGGAGGCATGAGAGGCCAACGATAGGCCCTATTGATGTGAGTGCCAAATTGACCCAAACATATCAAGCCAACTTCGGCCCCTTCTCTGTTCATGACAAAAGTTGTTCATTTTTTAGGTTTGATGTGTTTTGTCAACTCCCAGCACACAAATTGCCCAATTTTCATATTAATTTGTAAGAAAAAAGAAAGAAGTCATAATAATTATTATTTTTTTTATGAACGAATGGCATGTGATAAACACGTTAATTTTGATTAAATTCGATTTGAGATGAATTAAATTTTTAAGAAATAAAACTTTCACGACGTTTGCTTTCTTCATATATACAGAATTTAAATTCAAAATTTGATTAAAAGAGTACGAATGATCATTCACCGTGACACACTGAGCTTCGTAAGTAAAACGTTACGTTTCCCCACAAGATGGTCCACTAAGATTAATAAATAAGCCATCTTTCAACTACTCTTGTTTATTGCTTGCTGATATCTTTAACTTGTTTTATTTAATTTATAATAATGAATGAATGATATTTGATAAATATATTAATTTTGACTAAATCTTATTTAAAAAGAATTAAAGTTTTAAGAAACAAAAGTCTCACAATTTTTATTAATTCAAAATTTGATTAAATAAGTATTAATGATCATAGCATGACCTAAAATTTATTTGTGATCAAAACAAATTACACCAGAGAGAGTACTTGCCATTAGGGGTGTTCATTCGGCGGGTTAACGGGTTTCGAGTTATTCGGTACGGATAATTTGGGTTTTGGGAGAGTATTCAATCCAATCGAAAACGAACTGAATAAAATAAAATCCGAACCAATTTATCTGAATTAAATTCGGGTTATTCGGTTTGGGTTATTCAGATTTCATTTACCCAAATAACCACATAATATGAAAATTTTCTTTAATAATTTGGATTAAACGGTTTTGATTTTAATCGGATTAGATATAAAATATTATGTGAAAATATGTTATTCGGGTTTCGGGCGGGTCCCGAATAAAAATCTTCATTTTTATACCCGAACCATTCTCCCGAATTTTTAATCATCCGAAACCATTCACCCGATCTGAACCGAATAACCCGAACCGAATAACCCGAATTTAATTCGGATCGGACGGATGAATGGATTCACCCGAATAGTGAACACCCCTACCGATACATATAAAATAAATTAAACATTATAATTGATAACTTTCTTTTAATTACGAATTATAACTTTTTTCTTTTTTTTTTTCATTTACTTATTTTATTATTATTTATATAATGTGTACAAAATAATTTCTATATAAATGTTTACTTGAAAATTTATCATCTTTGTCTTACGGATCCGCCGCTGAGGGAGGACAAGGACCCCCCAGTTAACAAAGGAAGGAAGTGGGCACCGTCATTCTTTGGTTCAGAAGAGAGTTAAGTTTTTTCAATCATGATCGTAAATTTAATTCTTTATAGATATAGAAAAAATCATGTTGAAAGGCCTATTTCCAAAAGAATCTGATAATAAGTCGATCTAAATTAATCGGAATGAATCTCTAGATAACGAATGAAAAATCATGAAAAAACAAGAAAGAAGGAAGTGGGCTTTAATTTAAGGAAAATTGGCAAAGCCTTTCATCAGTTTAATGGGCCGATACCCATTTTTTTGAAAGGAAACATTGGGTTCGTATTCCTAAATCTCATACTAAACTTACATCCCAAATAAAGATATATATATATATATATATATTTTTTACAAAATTATTAATTATTAAGGGGTCAAATTTGAAAAAGTTTTGCATTTTCATAGAGTTCATAAATATATACATTGTATGTATGGCTAAAGTATATCATACCAAGCATAAACTTCATGGAAAAGGCACACCATGCTGATCAATCAATACTATACTATAAATATAAAGTTCAAATCTAGGCAGTTGTTGGAGTGAACAGTGACTATTCAGTGGCATGCCACTTGAATGAAGGCCATGGAGATCACCATAAGAGTTCGACTCCAAAATAACAAATCAAAAGCTCTTGGCTCAATGATTGAGCGCTCATGCAAAATAAACAGTATCAGTGCATGGGGCAATTATTTTTTTCCCCTTTCCTCGTTTATTAATAATAAAATGAATTTCTCCTCCATATAAAATATAAATTCCAAAGGCTTTTTCTACCATAACCTTCCCAACCATGGTTTTTTTCCCCCCAAGCATCATCTTGGGGTAAGACAGAATTTAATCAAAGGTTCATGAAATGTGGTAAATTGGAAAAGTGGTCATTAGCTAACTCGCGAGATAGATAGTAAGGAGCAAGCAACAACTTCTCGGCCCCCTTTACTTGATATTTTATTAGTAAAGTCGAGTTGTAGGCTTTAAAGTAAATGTGAGATGGTTGAGGGGCAAAATAGGAAGAAAAAATTTGGGGGTGGATAAGAGTGGACATGCCCAATGTTTCAAGCCAAACCAGAATTGAATGGCTCTAGATTGATGGAAAAACAACTGAAACCTGTATGATGGTTCCAGTTCTAGTTTTGGAACCGGATGAACTAGAACCAAAATGCTTATGATGGTTTCAATTTCGGTTTTGGAATCAGACGATTCTGGTTCAGTTTTGGTTCTTGAACCAGAAGGTTCTGATTGTGTTTTGATTTTAGTTTGGTTATAGAGTGGTTCCTCGTTCTATGGTTACTATCTAGGATTTTGAGATTCATTTACAACTTTTTTAGGATTTTTTTGGGTATTTCAGGTTCCTTCAATATTCGTTTTAAATTCTTATTCCAAAATTCTTGAAAGCTCTGATTCTAGTTCTAAGAATCAAAAAACTAAAACCGAACTATTGGCTTATAAGTTCCTATTCTAGAACCAAGCTAGAACTATTTTTAAAGTTCTGGTTCAGTTCTACAAGATTTAGTTTTAGCTGGTGGCGGATCCAACTCTCAAGGGTAGGAGTAAAATATTTCACAAGAATAGTGATCGATGTGGAGGTAATATTTATTTGATATATAAAAATTAATAGAATTATGTTGATATAGCGAGGATAATTGTTCACCTTTCTCTCCGTGTGGCTCCACCACTGGTTTTAGTTCAAAACTAGAACTTTGGACATGTCTAGACAAGAGAGAAGATTGAAAAAATAATGAAAGAAGTAAGAAGACAAATCTTAAACATTAGGTTCCCTTGGCAATCAAAATTTTTCTTACGTTTCTCATATAATAAGTGTTTTCTTCAAAATTATCACAGTATAATGCTTTTCTCCTTCAAATTAGCGCATTATGTGCGATCAATTTTCTCTTTTCTCTTTATCTCGAAATTGCTTGGAATTGCACTCACAAGGTAAGGGTGGGAAGATTTTTTTTTTTTTTAGTTTTCACCGATCGGTATCCGAATTTTGTCCGGTTAATCCGATCCGAATACTATGGAGTCTAGTAAAAGATTGACTCTCCCAAATTCTTTTTCTCCATTCCTATGATTCGAAATTGAGAGCTCTGATTAAGATCACTTAATTCAAATGAGTTTGATAAGAGTGGAAAGATTTTGTAATAAAATAAGAATCACTTTACATCTCTCTCTTAATTTTGTGATGGATCAATTTTTTTTTTTTCTTTTAAGATTAAGGTTTATATAATAAACTTATCTTTCTCTGAGGTATTCTTCGTGTCTCAAATCTCCTTTCTCTCCAATGTTTTCTATAATTCCTTTCCGTTATCTTTTTTCCCCCCTACTTTTGGGTTTGTAAAAATGATTATTTCTCTTGATTTTATAAAAAAATTGACTTGTAACGAATGAGACAAATATATATATATTTTTATTATATCGCGATTTGAATCCAAAATTATAAGATTGAATGAGGGAGTTGTGATCATTAAGTTGTCCTTTTGGAGACAAGGCAAATATAACCCTCCATAATATGAGATATCTAAAAGATTCCTAACATAAAAATAAATTACAAAGATCGAGAAATAACAACTATCCATGGTCGAAAAATAAAAATAAACAAGGTAATGCAACTAAGAGCAAATAACTCTCTGGGCCCAAAGAGGTCCACAAGTATGTCCGACCTCACTACATGCCCCCTTAAAGTTCTAAGGGTCTATGGATAATGTTGTTACTTATTGGCTCCTTATTCTTGCTCCTTGGTAGATTTTGGAGGACGACAAAATGATTAGCTAGTGAAAACTAAGCAATAGACATAAAACATGGTATAACATAACATATTAACACAATAAATTGTAATTAGATTTAATGTGACATAACGATAAGCATGAAACAATCATTATTGGTGTAACGGATAGGTCGTTGTGTCCTTTAACTAAAATCATGAATTTAACTCATGATTTGGACATGAAATCGATTACATTGGGAGACCCTTGCTTCTCTAAGGTGATCTCAATTGGGTTGATTCAGATTAATCAGAACGAAATTCTGAATACCAAGATCGAATTCAAAGACAAAAAAAAAAAGAGATGAGCACGAAAACAAAATATACCTTACAAATATTCCAACATCCCAAATGAACCATTAGTTGATTCCTAATTGAGAAAACCAAAATAAACGGTCATCAGAGTTCACTAGAACTGTGCTAGGGTGAGCTTTCACAACATATTCAAAGTAGGCAAGTGATGCATGACATGCAATAATTATACAATATATATCATGTGGTGTGTCCCAACCATACGATATATTCATATAATATTGAACAAATATAATAACAAGGTAAGTGGGTAGAAAGCAGATCACACGTTGACTAAAATATACCATACATATCCCATCCCTTACTTGGCAAGGCAACAGAGCATCGAATTACGATACATGGTAGACAATCTTGATGTAATATTGCACATATCTCGATTAGCATAATAAGAACGATCAAACAAGACACACTAGAGTTCTTATCCAAGCTGATCCCAATGGGCCTAGTGAGAGAACACTAGGTGCAAAATTCCAACTAACATTCAACAATATTGACAGTATATAGCCCAAATCATGTGATGCCCATAGTCAATTAAGCCCAAAAGTCCACACATGGACCACTCCATCACACAACGATCATCTCTTCTCTCTGATAGTCACCCGCTAGGTACCTCAGTTGATCGGTGCTCGACGATTGTTGTTTAATCTATCGATGCAAAGTTCACTTCTCTTGAATCACGTAGACAATCTTACGAAAACAGAAAGAAAATATACAATCGTAGTCGATAAGAGAAAGAATCCCCACGACGATCTGAACTTTCCATATCAGTAAGCTTTTACAATCTTTGAGTATATTACGCCATGATTCTCCAAAACCTCGGGACATGGCACACGATAAAAACAGAACTCTCTCTCTCTGTAATTAGTCAGTTCTTTCCTTTCGAACTCTAACTTGAACGTCAGAGTCTCTTCTGTTAGAACATCCTTTGGCGGTCTTTTGCAGGTCTCATCGTCGAGATCGTCAGGTGGTCAAGTCTTCTGATTCGAGTTAGTAGAGTCATCATCTGTGAAGCCAAACCCACATCCAATAGATTGGCCTCATCTATGGGAACAGACTGATTTCCAAACCGAAATAGTTCTTACTTTCACTCCTTCTCCTTCTTTATCATGGCCTCAGCCAAGAGAATGAGACCTACAATCGATTTTGATAATGATGATTTGGTAGGAGTAGATACCAACCGAAACAATCTGCTGATCATCACAACCAGAATCGACTCTTACCTTGTTAAGAGGATCTTTGTGGACTAAGGAGCAGACTACGACATCCTCTTTTAGGGTGCCTTCTAGTAGATTGGTCTTACCCCATTCCGTTTCTAGCCCTCTGATCGGTTCATCAAAGGGTTCGCCGGCGAATGCATATATCCAGAAGGCGTTATCTCGCTTGCTGTGTCTCTGGGAACACCTCTTTATCATACCACTACCAGAACCACTTTTTACGTGGTGAAGCTTCCATCCTCTTACAACGCCATCCTAGGACGTCCCAACCTAGATAGCCTTGAGGCACTACCGAGCACTATTCACATGAGGATCAAATTCAGAATACCTTTGGAGATCACGAGTCTTCGTAGTGATCCAAATCTATAGACTGTCCCTTAGCGGGATAAAAAGAGGAGATAATCTAACAACACTATGACTGCCAATCCAACAATCCAAGCCACCCAATCTGGAGAGGAGGTAATTGAAGTGCCTATCACAAACACACCTGGCCAAACCGTTTAGATTGGTGCCCACTTGCCAGCATTTCTTCAGAAGGTAATCATAGACTGTTTATGATGTCATTCCAAAGTCTATGCATGGCTCCCCGAGGATATGCTGAGTATTCACCCCTCGGTCATAGTTCATAAGTTTAAATGCCAGCTACAAGCCTGTTAAGCAAAAGAAATGTGTCTTCCACTAGAACACCAGCGTGTAATACAAGAAGAAGTTTGAAAGCTCTTGGTAGCAGGGTCCATCCGAGAAGTTGAATACCTTGAGTGGTTAGCCAACATGGTCATAGTAAAGAAAGCAAATGGGAAGTAGAGGATGTGTGTGCACTTCACTAACCTTAATAAGACATGTCCAAAAGATACTTATCTGCTCCGCAATATTGACAAATTGGTCGATAATTCATCTGGCCACCAGCTCTTAAGTTTCATGGATGCATACTCTGAATACAATCAAATACCTATGGCTCCTGAAGACGAGGAAAAGACTAGCTTCATCACGGAGTTCGGTACTTACTACTACAGGGTCATGCCATTCAGCCTCAGGAATACCGGGGCACCCTTCTAACGATTGGTTAACAAGATCTTCAGCGAACAACTTAGTAGAAACATAGAGACCAACGTCGATGACATGCTCGTCAAAAGCACTGATTCTAAAGATCACATTGCCGATCTAGAAGAAATATTTTCGGACACTAGAACAATATAACATGAGGCTAAACCCTATGAAGTACACATTCATAATCATGTCTGGAAAGTTCCTAGACTTTCTAATCACCAACCGTGGGATCTAGACAAATCCAGAGAAAATCCAAACTATACTCGACATGGCACCGCCTAGGATAATGAAAAATATGTAGTGCCTCATTGGCAGAACTGCTACTCTCAACCGATTCATGTCAAATGTAAGGGAGAAGTATAAACTCTTCTATGACGCTTTGAAAAAGTCTCAAAAGTTTACATGGATACTTGAATGTCAAGCCATATTCGAAAAGCTCAAAAAATACCTCATGTCACCTCTGCTCCTATTTTGATCGGTTCCAAGCGAGAAACTTTACCTCTATCTCTCTATTTCTAATCAAGCACTCTGCTCTGTCCTTGTGAGATAGGAATCCACCACACAAAAGCCGATATACTATGTCAGCTAAATACTCTAGGAGTCGGAGGTCAACTACCGATCTATTGAGAAGATAGCCTTCGCACTGGTTATTACCGCCAGACGCCTCCGACAGTTCTTCTAGACCCATATCATCATAGTGCTGACTAACCAACTACTGAAACAAAGCTTACAGAAAAGGGACATTTCGGCCGGCTCATCAAGTAGAGCACTGAACTAGGCAAGTTCGAAATTGAATACCAATCGAGACCGGCCCTTAAGGGCCAAGTCCTCGCCGATTTCATCCTCGAGTGCACTTTCCCAACAATTATCAAACAGTCCCGCATCGATGATTGACAGGAATGCCAATCGGCCGAATGGACCCTCCATGTGGACGGGTCGTCTAATTTATTAGGTAGCGGAGTTGGACTTATCTTAATTGGGCTTGACGACTTCAATTCTGAATACGCTCTTCGTTTTGACTTCCGAGTGACCAACAACCAGGTCGAGTAAGAAACTCTCCTAACCGGGCTGCAGATCGTAGCCTCGTTGGGAGCTCGAAACATACGAGTTTTTATCGACAGTCAGTTGATCGTTAAATAGATCAAGGTGGTCTCGAGACCAAAGAAATGACAATGGCAAAGTATCTCTCCAGGATACACCTAGCTGTAGACCAGTTTAACAAGGTAGACATACAACAAATCCCCGGATCAGAGAATACCCGAGCTAATACACTCTCAAAGTTAGCTAGCTTGGACTCGATAGCAAACAGTTGCACCGTATACTTAGAGAGTCTACCACACTCCAGTATCGAAGAGTCCAAAGAGGTCTTGACAACTGACAACTCACTAAGTTAAAAGGATCCCATCGAGGCCTACCTAAAGTACGGGCAACTACAGAGCTCTCCACTGAAGCCACCAAGATGAGGTACAAGGCCACCCATTATGCTATTATCGATGATAATCTCTACAAGAAGTCCTATACATATGTATATCTAAAATACTTAACACCCGAGGAAGGGGACTACGTTCTCGAGGAATCCACGAGGGGATATGCGATAATCACTTAAGTGCTCAAAATCTGGCGAATAAAGCCCTTCGACAAGAGTGCTACTGGGCAACTATGAAAGCTGATGTGGACGGCTATGTCAAAAGATGGGACAAGTGTTAGTGCTTCTCGTCGATGCCACAACTGCCCATTACTGAGCTTAGCCTGATAGCTAGCCATAGCTGTTCGCTCAATGGGAAATGGACATCCTGGGACCATTCCCTCTAGCAACCGGATAATGTAAGTTCTTGGTCGTATCTATCGACAATTTCACCAAGTGCGTGGAAGCCGAACTACTAGCTCAAATCATTACCAGCAAAATTCAACACTTCGTGTGGGTATCCATCATCATTAGATTCGATATACCCCACATCCTGATCATAGACAAAGGCAAGCAGTTCGATAGTAGAAGTTTTCAACCTCGTAGAGGTAACCAACCGAATGATTCTACAAGGACTGAAGGCCGCACTAGAGAAAGTCAAGATTCACTAGGTAGATGAGCTATAGAGTATTTATTAGGCCTATCGAACAAAACCCCAAAGGGTTACAGGAGAGACACTGTTCAGTCTCACATACGGTTGCGAGGCAATCATTCCAATTAATATCAGGAATCACTTACTAAGGGTGGACTAGTATACAGAAAAGCATAACCAATCTGCGCTATGCGTACAACTAGACTTACTCTTCGAGCTAAGGGAAACTGCATCCGTCCGAATAACAGCTTACCAATAATAGACGACTAGGTATTACAGTAGACGAGTCAGAAGCAAAACTTTTAAGCTAGGCAACCTGATGCTCAGGAAAGTGGAAGCAACTGGCCAACCCCAGTTAGGGGCCAAGCTAGTGCCCAACTAGGAAGGCCTCTACAGGATATGATTAGAAATTCACCCATTCACTTATCACCTCGATCACCTAGACCGGTAACCCATATCCAGAATATGGAACTCTGAAAACCTACTCGTGCACTGCCAGTGAGGGTTAGCGCCCTACTAGACGAACATGTCTCGACCACATGAAATTTGATGATCAGGTAAAACCCCTACGATTGTCTATCCTGCTATGCTAACCTATCAACTTGCTCTCGTGTCTTTCAGGACTTATCATTAGAGATCTATCTCTCTGAACAGACCAATGTCGCCCTGTCCTATCAATGTGATTTATCTCCCCAAATAGGCCAATGTAGTCCCGTCCTATTATTAGGATTTATCTCTTTGAATGGGTTAATGTTGTTCTATCCTATCGTTAGGATCTATCTACCCGAATGGGCCAATGTCGCCCTATCCTATCGTTGGGATTTATCTCTTTGAATTGACTAATGTCATTCCATCCTATCGTTGGGATCTATCTCCACAAATGGGCCAATGTCGCCCTGTCCTATTGTTGGGATTTATCTCCCTGAATAGACCAATGTCGCCTTATCCTATCATATGGATCTAACTCCATGAATGAGCCAACATTACCTTGCACTACTGAATGAACTTACTATTTTAGTCGCAGAATACAAGAATGAAAGGACAACATCGTCCCGTATCTAGTGGGAGGAAGGCCAACCGTTCATGGAACCCGTCATTGATTAGATCTTATTGATCGCATTGGTCACTCAGTAGATCGATATTCATCATACACACTAACAGAGTGCACACAACAAGTGAGATCAACAAGCAAATAACAAAGTCTCTTCTTTATTTTTACGCGACGATTACATATTACAACACATGGCCGGATACAAAGTGAAAGGGAATCATACAAGTCCCTAAGATGGACATAACTACATTGAAAGAATGGCACAAAGACTCCATGCTGGAAAGCCAAACAGATACAAAATGAAAGTTGAAAAGAAGCTCCATAGCTCGTCTGCATTGCCTGATTGAGACAAGAAGACTGTAGAAACACCCCAAGGCAATGGAATTGAGGAGGGTAAAATCCACCAACCCTTTTCAGCGAAAGCAGGAAATGACTTTGAGAAGGCGGGAGATGGCTAAAAAGAGACCATGAGAATACATCACTTTCAACCATGTTTCAGCCCTTTGCCCAACTCCAGGAAACACGTTAACCACTTGTTGCACATGGGAGTCAGACGATGATTCCGACCCTAAGAAGAGAGCTCATGCTGAAGAATTACTCATCCTCCTCAAGGTCAAGAACCCAAATGAGAGCTCTGATGGGCTCCACCACGAGGCCCAAAAACCAGACGACATAATGGGACCTCGCAACAGCAACCCTATCCTTGATGAAACCTCGCATCAGTAGAAGCCCTCTAAACTACCAGATGTTGCAACTCAAAGCCCATCATCAAGCTATATCGTAGAGGAATAGACCCTCGACAAAGAAAACTCGCAGAATCGAAAGTGCACAAAGTCTCTTTAAGGCCCTACCAGGCCATGCGACCCCTATTTATAACCGTGAAGACGAAATCTTCACAAATATTGAGCATACGAAATGACTTAATGAGAAGTGTGTGCAGTAAATGAAGAGTTTTGACTTCTTCAACTTCCCACTCGACATTTAATCCAGGGCCATTTACTTGGGAGTTAAGTGCATTTACGCATTCATAACCTTTCAGGTAACCACTCTTTCGACTTACTCCTTACGTTTCTACTTCAGAAGTAACATAAGGAGTAGGGGCAAATGATGGTACATAACCTACATTATGTGGAGCCCATAGTCAATTAAGTCCAAAACCCACACACGGGACACTCCAGTGTACATCGGTCACCTCTTCTCCTTGATAGCCACCCGCTCAGTATCTCAATTGATTGGTGCTCAATGATCGTTGCTTAATCTATCGATGCAATGTTCACTTCCCTTGAATCACGGAGGCAATCTTACGAAAACAGAAAGAAAATATACAATCGTAACTAATAAGGGAAAGAATCTCCACGATAATCTGAACTTTTCATATCGATAAGGTTTTGCAATATTTGAGTATCTTATACTCTGATTTCCCGAAATCTCAAGACATTCTTAAAAGTTCATAGGGTTCTATCACCCTACGAACACACGGTTCTTATGCCCAAAAGATATATAAACTCTAAGTGCCTACTGCCCAAGTAAATTCTCTTAGCCCACACAGAGCACATGATAAAAACAGAACTTTCTCTCTCTCTCTCTCTCTATAATCAGTCTATTCTTTTCTTTCGAAAACCATTCTCTAACTTAAATGTCGGAGTCTTCCCTGCCAACATACCCTCTAGTGGTCTTTTGTTGGTTTCATTGGTCAAGATCGTCAAGTGATTAGGTCCCCCTATTTGAGTTAGCAGAATTATCATCTGTGAAGTCAAACCCACCTACAACACTTGTCATGAGCCAAAACCTAAAAACTAATTCTACCTAGGAGGTACAGACAACATCAAAATCATATACTCAAAAAAAGGCATGTGTATGACTAACATACTATAAAATATAAAGATAAAATGTAATGCTAATATTTATGTAAATACACATGCTAATACTAGGGTTTCTTCTTGTCTTGGATTTTGGGATCTCATATTGTATGGACACGTGACGATCATTTGGAATTATGGCGTGTTGTCATAATTCCTATGATCACTAACAGTTTTAAGTATTTAGATTAAAGTGTTCTATGGCTCATATTCTCAACTTTTTGAGAATGAAAACTTTCTCCAAAATATTTAAAACACTAAAATTCTAATTGAAATAAACAAATTTTTATCAAAAAATTATTGATACCATTGCTAATTACATGAGTACAATTTTATATTACTCTAGGACTACAATTGATATTTTAGACATGGCGAATGGTATCCTAAGGTATGACATCACTGGATAGAATACAAAAATACAAAAGGGTCACTCTAAAACTCGAGTCCAACTTGAACTTTGGCCCACATCAGCAAAGTTTTTTTGATTCAAAAAGATGGTGAGGCACAATGCTATAGCAAAAGTGTCCTTCAGACTTCTAAATTATTTATATATATTTTTTTATTTTTTAATTCTTGTCCATCAATACATCTCCTTTCTCCCCAATCCCATGTACCAAGCGTCATGGCCTGTTGGGAAGAAAGAGTTGGAGAAAAGAAAAGGGTGAGTTACGATAGCTCAAACTAAACTTTTTTGGATTGAGTGGTTGAACAGTCTAACCCCCTTAATCAAAAGTCTCGAATTTAAGTACTAAGGATGGAGAAAAAGGATTTGGGAGAGTCAATCTCTTAATAAACTCTACAATGGTCGAATCGGATTAATCAGACGAAACCCAAAAACCAATCAATGAAAAACCAAAAAAAAAAAGAAAAAAAGTTACAATAGCTCAACAAGCATTACACTAACGCAGAAAAGAGAAAGAGGTATCAAATTGCAACTTACTAACATAACATGAAATATTGACATTTGCTATCAAATAAAGTGAAGATTAACCAAACCATCATATTAAATATCAAATGTGAAAATTTTAAATACCGACAAACAGGTAACAAAGGAGTTAGTAAACAATTGTTTTGAATTAGCAAAAAATATTAATTTATTTTTAAAATTTTGAATTATTGAATAACTTTTTTGTCAAAACATTAGGATAGCTTGAATTACCCCAAGTGGAGGGCAAATCAAAGGTCAATTCAAGAACTAAGTCAAATATCAAAGATCAATTCGAAAATCAAATCTAATTATCAAATGTGGGACGAATCGAATATCAAATGTTAAGATTGAGAGAAAAGTCATTACAAGAAAGGTATCAAAATATGGAAACACTAGCAAATGCTTGGATGATCCCAAGTGGAGTACGATAAATAAGCTATTGAGATTAAATTCTAATTTTACATCAATTTTATTATTTTGTATACTTGTAAAACTTTGTATCGAGTTTTTTATATTAGAATAATATTTAATTTAGTTATTTGAGTAGTTAATAGTTTTTCGTAATATTTATGCATGTATAAAATCTTTGAGTTTAATATAAATGGCTTAATGTTATTGAACTAATGGTATATACAATAAATATAAGTTATGATTACATTGATTTAAAATAAAAGGTTAGTTGATCGATGAATCTGGACACTTTATTATGCACAAACTATAGCTTGCGAGTCTTGTATTAGTCAGTGATGATTTATCTTGATAAAACTTAATAGAACGCAATGTTGGTGGCTAGTATTGAACAACACATGCAGATTAATTTCTTAAATGTACTATAAAATAAAAATTAGTATTCAACACAGTGACGGATCCAAAATCCAAGGGCAGTGAGGTAAAATATTTTTATAGAACATAATAATATGTTAGTAGGTCGATTGATGATTTTAGTGGGAGTAATATCTTGGTTTGAATGGGTACAATATTTATTCGACATATAAAAATTAATTAAATTATTTTGATATGCTAAAGGGCAATTGCCCACACTCCTTTCTATGTATCTCCATGATAGAATATAAATTTGTATAATATTTATAATTGATTTTGTTTTATTTTTGAATAAATATTACACAAATTATTGTGTTTTGTGGTAATTTATATAATAGGAATGATGGAGGAGACATGAAGAAAAATGAAAGAAAATGAGGACAAATTTGGAAGTATGAAAGATTTGCAAATATTTAGATATTACCAAATATTTGGGAATAAGAATTTTGAAAATTTCAAACTTTTTGTAATTTATTATTTAGTAGTTATCTAAAATTTAGGAGGGTATTTTCTTTAGAAATTTGGTTAACTACTCCTATTTATAGAGTGCTTCAGTGTGCAAGAAAGAGAAGAAGTGAGAGGAGAGAGGGAGCCTCGAAAAGGGGCAGCTGTCCCCTCATATTCCGAGCAACCCGTCTCCACGTCCAACAACAATTTCTAGTTTAGGTTTTTATTAATTTTTTTGGGTTGGTTGCTTCAAACTCTTCTTTTCCTATGGCTGGGAGTTTCAATTAGCAAAAAGTCACATTCTTTAATCTTCCCAGTGGCAACTCTTTTGTTTTGGGAGAAGGAGATGACTGCTTATTATTTTTCCTTTGTTCCAACAGCTTTTCTTCGACAATAAAAATTTTGATTTGTGAGTTTTTTTTATTTATGTTTTCTTTTTAATTTATTTTTTAGTCGGAGGGTTATTGAAACATTGATGAAAGATGATTGTGAGATCTAAATAAGGTTATTGGCTCAATATTTTATAAATATTTATTTAATTTCTGTACCCTAATGTTCATGATTGTTTTAGATTTATTGAATAAAAGCATATATTTGATAACCCATAAATAATCTATAGTTAATTAAAAACGGTAAGATTTGTTTGTTTTTAATAAAGTGATAATTGACATAGTTTTATGGTCTCACAAGCAATTTAACTCATGCCAAGAGATTAAATAATCGTATTTAAATGAATCCGGTGTGTATTTGTTAATTAGAATTGGATCTCTCTATATCATAAAACTGTCGAAACACTAAATCCAACAAGGGTCTCTTGGGTTGTCTTTCGATTAGGGAAGTAATTAACGGTGGTGTCTTGATTACCGAGAAAGTAAGGAGAGATTGGTTGTTTTGTAGTACTTAACAACTATAACCAATATATTTACATGTGTTGAGTAATTTTTGCATCGATGATCAATCAAGTACATTAAGGTGGAAATAATTTCTTTGGCTAGAAAATTGATTTCTCATTAATTTTTATTCTTTTTATTTCAAATTATTCATTTATTCAAATATTTATTTTCTTTAATTCATTAGTTTGGTTAAATTCAAACCCCCCATATTTTTATTTTATTTTCCTTAAAAGAAGTAAATCTATCGTTCCCTATAGAGATGACCATATTCACTCTATACTAGTATTTTGTGAAGTAGGTATTTTATTTTTTGTTGTTTGACGACAAACCAAATTTTGATGCCATTGCCGGGGAACGGCATTAAGAGATTTATTTCTTTTAATTTTTGTTTTCTTTTAATTTTTGGGAGTAATATTTACAGTGAACTTATTGAGATTTGATAACGATATAGAAGATAAGGATTTTAAACACTCAGACATGGCCGGTCAAAAGACTTTAAGAGAGTTGTTATTTTTTGATTTTAATGAACATACTTTTTACAGTGATTTTCCTAATATTGATACTTCTCAACAGTTTGGAATACGGCAAGATGTTCCAAGGAAGGTTAATGAGGTAAGTTTTTCTTCCATCGATCAAAAATTGGATGCACTAACATATCCTGTGGAAAAATTTGTTGTAGGACAAAGACAACCGATACAAACTTATGGAATTTGTTCAAATATGGATCATCCAACTGATAAGTGTCTCATTCTTTATGATGACCCATATTCGAATATCTATAACCAAGAATGGAGTAATGAACCATACTTCAATTATGAAAATTGGCAACAAAGATTCTAACAACAACCACAAATCCAATCTCAATTTCAGTTTCAGCAACTCTCTTTGAATCAAGGTACGTCCCTAGAAGAGATTGTTAAGAGTTTGGCTAACAGCACATTGTTAATTCAACAGTAAAATCAACGATTTCAATAAGAAAGCCAATGATTTCAACAAGAGACAATGACCAGTATTCAAAACTTGGAGAATCAAGTGTCACAATTGATGGCAACCATGAATCGATTGGAAAATTCATCAAAAGAAGTGGAAGACAATTCATCAAGAGCCGAAGAAGATATGAAAATCGAGCAAATTGGGAAATTATCAATAACGAATGAATCCACCAATGAGGTAAGTAATTAATCCAACACTTTCAAGACAAAAATTTTGATTTTATCACATTTTCCTAGTAGACTGGCATAATTGAAAGAGGAGGAAGAGAAAGAGATTTTCGAAACTTCTCCAAAAGAAGGAACCAACATTCCTCTTCTAGAAGTAATAAAGCAAGTGCTAAGACCATTCATGAAAAAAGTCAAGACAAAAATTGATGTGGATTTGGCTACTCTAATTCTTGAGTTTTATGGTAAAATTGTCATTTTAAATATTTTTGATGTTATGAAGTATTTAAATGATTTTAAGTGTATTTTTTATAATAGTATGATGGAATTCATTGTTAATGATAATTTTGTACAAGATGAATTGGATTTTGTTTTAAGGAAAATATGACACACAAGGTTGCACAATAGGGCAAATTTCTTGATAACAAACTTTCACATTGGAAACAAGTATTGGTAGGCCATAAAATCCTTTACTTTAATTCAAAATTGAAGTTCATGCCAAGTAAGTTGAAGTCAAAATGGACCGGACCGGTCTTTGAACGAGGTTGAAATGAGGAGGTAATGTCGAGCCAAAGACATTAGACAAAGGCGCTTGTTGGGAGGCAACCAAATATTTTATTTTATGGTTTTTATTTCATATTTATTTGGTTTGATTTAAGTTTGATTTTGATTTTTTTTAGGTAATAAATGCTGAAAAGTTTGGTGATCAGAAGTGTTCTGCCATTAAGGCGTGCCCACGCCTTAACAAGCCTTCAATATTGTCCAGTTTTACCAATATTCTCAAGTGACCAGAATTGCACATGAGTTAGGACGTATAGGACGTGTCCACGCTCTAAGAAGGGGTCCATTGCTGCCACCAAAACTTTTTCTTCAAAACATGTTGAATTTGACCCTCCATTCACCACTCCACCCTAGGGAAATTTTGTTCTCGCTTTATTTTTTTATTTTTGCTTTTATTTGATATGATAGTTATTTATTTTTATTTTTTTTCTTCTCTCTCATTTAGTATACATTGGGGACAATGTGTGATTTAGGTGTGGGGGATATTTCATATTTTGTTTTTGTTAGTTTGTTTATTTTTCTACAATAGGTTTTGTTTTGTTTCATTTTATTTAATAAAAAAAGACAAAAAAAGAGAAAAATTAAAAAAAATCTCGAACTTTCTAAATTGATATGTGTTATTTGGTTGGCTAGAAATTTATGAAAAATAACTCGTATCAATGGTTTTTGTACTTGTAATGACTATTCATGTTTTTAATAATTTTCTTTGAATGATAAGCATGCAATATTCGACAGAAAACCCATTTAAAAGCAAGATTTTGAGTCTAAAACGAGCAAATTCATTCTTTGTATTCAGAATTTCTTTTCTTCTTGAGTGAATATCACACTTGGATTGAACATTCTAGAATTTGTAATGTTATGCATTTCGAGATCACATCTAGGATTTCATGCATTGAAATGATAAAGACACCTAGGTTTTACCCTATTTTCGCTTTCGTAAAAATCCCTACTCTGAATTTTATTCCTCTTAGTGAACCAATTTGAGTCTGAGATCATTTCTTTCTTCAAAACTTTTCAATATAACACCTTAACCCTATTTTAGCTTGCGTTTTAATTCTCTTATATCAAGAATATATGTAGTTAATTGCATCATATTAGTTATATGATTGTCTCATGAGATATGTATTGATTAGAGTTTTGATAATGATATTTGCTATATATGAAAAAAAGAAAGAAAAAGTTTAATTTTATTCATCTTTTGTGTTAAGAAGTTCTTCATAAAAAAAAAAGAGAACAAAAAAGCAGCGAAAAAAAAAAGAAAAAAAAAGAAGAGAAAAAGAGCAAAAAAAAGTGCTGCATTTTTTTATTTCAGTCATTGATCGAAAAAGTCTGACATTTTTATGTATTCTTGACTGTTAGTTATGTTGAGCATGTGTGGATAGTGAGATTATGTATTTTTTACGTGCTATTTGTGAGGGACAAATATATTATTGCAGAGAAAAATTATGTAATTAGTTGCATATTTTCCTTAGTACATTTTAAACCCTTTATATAACCTTTTATCCTATCCTTAACCCTAACCCATTACAACCAAATGAAAGATTTTTAGATTGATATATGAAATTCAAATTTAGAAGTGATGGAGATTTGATATATTTGTAAATATATGGTAATGCCAATTCCAATGTGTTGATCTGAATGTTATTGATATATTCTTTACCTCATTTTGAATGAATTTGAGTGAACCTTTGGAGAGGATGTTGAATCTAGCAGTTTTGATTTCATTGGGAATTGTTGGGATTTGTAATAGTTGTTCTCGTACGAAACACTGTAAAGTATTTATTATTTTGATTATTTTTCTAGTTTGACTCGCATGACATATGTTTGTTTAGTAGTTCAAAAGAAAAATATGTTGATTTTAATAGTTTTAATTTTTTGAGCTAGGAATGCTTGAGGACAAGCATCATCTAAGTGTGGGAGAATTTGATAGAACATAATTTGGTGTAATATTTACAATTGATTTTGTTTTATTTTTGAATAAATATTACACTAAATATGTTTTGTGGTAATTTATATAATAGGAATGATGGAGGAGACATGAAGAAAAAGGAAGGAAAAATGAGAATAAATTTGGAAGCATGGAAGATTTGCAAATATTTAGATATTTCTAAATATTTGGAAATAAGAATTTTGGAAATTTCAAACTTTTTGTAATTTATTATTTAGTAGTTACCTAAAATTTAGGAGAATTTTCTCTTTAGAAATTATGTTAACTATTCCTATTTATAAAGTGTTTCAGTGTGCAAGAAAGAGAAGAAGAGAAAGGAGAGAGGGAGGCTTGAAAAGGGGCAGTCGCCTCCTCATCTTCCCAGCAACCCTTCTCCACGTCCAGCAACAATTTCTAGTTTAGGTTTTTATTATTTTTTTTTGGATTGGTTGCTTCAAACTCTTCTTTTCCTATGACTGGGAGTTTTAATTAGCAAAAAGTCATATTCTTTAATCTTCCCAGCAGCAACTCTTTTGTTTTGGGAGAAGGAGATGACTGCTTATTATTTTTCCTTTGTTCCAACATCTTTTCTTCGACAATAAAAATTTTGATTTGTGAGTTTTTTTATTTATGTTTTCTTTTTAATTTATTTTCTAGTCAGAGTGTTATTGAAACCATGATAGAAGATGATTATGAGATCTAAATGAGGTTATTGGCTCAATATTTTGTAAGTATTTATTTAATCTCTGTGCCCTAATGTTCATAATTGTTTTAGATTTATTGAATAAAGGCCTATATTTGATAATTCTTAAATAATCTATATTCAATTAAAAATAGTAAGGTTTGTTTGTTTTAATGAAGTGATAATTGGTATAGTTTTATGGTTTCACAAGCAATTTAACTCACACCAAGAGATTAAATAATCTTATTTAAATGAACCCAATGTGTATTTGTTAATTAGAATTGGGTCTCTCTAGATCATAAAACTATCGAAACACTAAATCCAACAAGAGTCTCTTGTGTTGTCTTTCGATTAGGGAAGTAATTAAAGGTGGTGTCTTGATTACCGAGAAAGTAAGGAGAGATTGGTTGTTTTGTAGTACTTAATGACTATAACAAATTTATTTACATGTATTGAGTAATTTTTGTATCGGTGATTAATTAAGTACATCAAGGTGGAAATAATTTCTTTGGCTAGAAAATTGATTTCCTATTAATTTTTATTCTTTTTATTTCCATTTGTTCATTTATTCAAATATTTATTTTCTTTAATCCATTAGTTTAATTAAATTCAAACCCCCATATTTTTATTTTATTTTTCTTAAAAGAAGTAAATCCACTGTTTCCTGTGGAGATAACCCTATTCACTCTATACTAGTATTTTGTGAAGTAGGTATTTTATTTTTGGTTATTTGATGACACACCACTCCGCCATTGATTCAACAATTATTTGTGGTTTATATGTTCTTAGTTTTGATTATATATGGATAAACTTACGAAATGAAGATTATATGCTTTGATGTATTATAAGTGAATATTTTTTTTTGCGAGTAAAGAGATTCAAACATTATGTTATGGTGTTAGCTAGTTGGGATGTGCAAGAATCTATTGTGTTGATATCATCCATATGAGTTGCACTTATTGATTATCTTGAAACCAAATTTAATGATGTGATTTTGAATAAGAGACAAATTGAATAGTTTAGTATATTCTCTTTTTGAGAAAAGAGGGTCAAGGCATTAAATATTTGAGAGGATATAATATTTAATTCTCATGCCATCAATTACAAGTATTACATAGAGGGACACTATATGGAAATACATATTGGTTAAGGACAATACAATAAATAATTTTTTGTTGATTTCTATAAATAATATAGTATTTACTTTTGAGTGTAAATTTAATTATTTAGTGAAATTAATTAAAATTAAAATGATTTTAATATAACTATTAGATTAACATATTGGATCTTAATTATTTTAAATACAAAATTAATATGTTTTTGATCTCTTCTCTACCATAAAACTTAGTTACTATTGATTAATTGCTTGATTAATGTAACTATTGATTACTATTGATTAATTTGTAATTAATTAGAAATGAAAATAACATAAAGAGAGAAATTTAGTGTTAGATTATAATTTTTAAAAAGTTTTACATCCATTGTGTAATTTCGGAAATTTTTTATTCTGATTTGTAATTTTAGAAACTTTTTGTCCTATTTTTGGATTTCAAAAACTTTCTCTCATGTTTTATAATTTTTGAAATTTATTTATCATATTTTATAAATTCAAAAATTATTGAATCTATTTCATAATTTTAACTCTTGTAGTAAGTTTTGTAATTTTGAAAATTAGTAAACTTTGAGTTTTTGTTTTTTGCTTAAATTACTATTATTTGACTTTTATGAATAGTTATGAATATGGACAAAGAGAAAAAGAAAGGTGTTGCTTAACATTTACATGTGGAATTTTTCTCATTTCTTGAACCACTTCGTATTTTTGACCCTTATATAGAATCCGTTAGTCTTTTTGTCTCCTTAAGTTTGTTTGAACTCTTTCCTCGCTCAACCTTTTTTTCAACTAATCTATTTCTTTCTTCTTTCCTTCACCTCTCTATTCTTTCTCACTTCATGGGTTCAATGAGCACTCCCTTTTTTTTTTACAACAAAAATTGAATCCTGAATCATGGGATCGGAGAAAGAACTGTTGTCACTGAGCTTTTTCGTTGGGGACTGATGGGACATAATATAAATACCAACCAGTACAGCATTCAGACGCCCAATATCCGATAAAGCACTCATGGTCCCGAAGCGCTTAATCCCTTTGATCATAAAACATATTGATTTAGGCAGCACGACCGACAAGCAGATACATTTGGTAAGACCGAACACCTATCCTCGCTATCCAACCAATGGCAGCCGAATACCAAAGGAAATGAATGCTCCTACTCCTAGCCGGTAATACTCAAACTGAATCTCGCTCTGATTGAGTTTTCTATTGCAATACAAAACGTATTCCCGCGTAAGGAAGGAAATCTAAAGGATCTAATCGATAACGGAAAGAATCTCTCTATATAACTCAATTTCTTAAATAATAACAACATCAAATCTTTGACACTCACAGATCCAAAATCCCCAGATCACTCCATAAGGAAACTAGGGTTGCAACGCCCCATGATGGCACGACTTTGAGAGGGATGCTGTATAAAAGCTTTCGAGACATCAAGTTAGGTAAGTGCTCTAACTAACACAGGACACACAAAAGGTCATAGGAAGATCCGCCCTTCCTTATTCTCAGTCTGTTTATCCTTTCGAAATCTCTCTTTCTGACTTGAGCGGTCTTTTGCAAGTTTCAAACCTCCTCATTGAGCATCCGTTCGAGTTATAAGGAGCCAAAACTATGGAGCCGAAACTTACCTCCAACAGATTGGCGCTGTTAGTGGGAAACTAGACTAGTCGTTAATCTTTTTCACCAACCTTCTATCACCAAACAAAAATGGCTATAAGAAAACGGCCTGCCATCGGGTTCGACGACGATGATTTGATTAGGGTTAACCTAAGCCACAACGATCTCATAGTTGTTACTATCAAAATAGAGTCTCATACGGTAAAAAAGGTACTCATCAACCAAGGCACGGATTATGACATCATTACTTGGAATGCTCTTTATCGAATGGGTCTCAGCTCTTCACACCTTCAAGGGATTATCTGATGAATGCATCTATTAAGAGGGGATCATTCCACTCTCTGTAACTTTTGGAACTCCCCCTAACCATGCAACTATTAAGGGCACCTTTCACGTGGTAAAACTATTCTCACTGTACAACGCCATCCCTGGTCGACTTAGTTTGAGCGAACTAGAGGCCTTACCTAGCACTCGACACATGAAGGTAAAGTTCAGAACATTGGAAGGGATCGCAACTATTCATAGCAATCCCGATCCCTACACCTTCTTGCTGACTGAGATGGGCGAGAGAACTTTCCTATAGACATCCTAAAACTTAGGGGCGATATTGAATCGATGAGCAAACCAGAACCAGGAGAAGAGGTGATCAAGATTCCTTTGACGGACAATCCTAATTAGACAATTCAGATTGGGGCTACTCTGTCTGTGCCCCTACGAGATGCTATTGTTAGCTGCCTATAACGACACTCCAAGGTTTTCGCTTGGTCCTCCGAGGACATGCTTGGTATCGATCCGTCTGTCATTGCTCACAAGTTAACAGTAAACCTCGACTACAAGCCAATCAAATAGAAAAAAGAGTATTTGCCCTCGAACGCCAACGAGCCATTTAAGATGAAGTCCAAAAGTTACTAACTGCCAGGTTCATCCGTGAAATCAAGTATCTTAAATGGCTAGCCAATGTGGTCCTAGTGAAAAAGGCCAATGGTAAATGGAAAATGTGTGTGGACTTCATAGATCTCAACAAAGCATGCCTGAAGGATAGTTACCCTCTCCCAAATATTAACAAGTTGGTGGACAACTCCTTAGGCCACCAACTCTTGAGTTTCGTGGATGTCTACTCGGGGTATAATCAGATACAAATGGCATTGAGGATGAAGAGAAAATGAGCTTCATCACTGAGTTCGATATATACTACTAATGAATCATGTCCTTCGGTCTAAAGAATGCGGGGGCGACCTTCCAACTGCTGGTTAACGAAGTCTTCAAAGATCGGGTTGGTAATAATGTAGAAATGTACGTGGATAACATGCGTACGTGGATGACATGCTTGTAAAAAGCATCGATGCTGAAAATCACATGGTCGACCTTGAGGAAACCTTTCAGATGCTTAAACGCTATAACATGCTACTGAACCCCGCCAAGTACACGTTTGGAATCTCGTTGGGTAAATTCTTAGGTTTTATGATCACCAACCGCGGGATTAAAGCAAACCCCGAAAAGATATAAGCTATGTTGAACATGTTATCGCCCCGAACATTGAAGGAGGTGCAGTGTTTCACTGGTCAGATAGCGACTCTAAGCTGATTAATGTCAAAGGTTGAAGAGAAATATAAACCCATTTTTGATGCTCTGAAGAGATCCTAACGATTCGCATGGACACCTGAATGCTAAATGGCATTCGAACGGCTCAAAGAGTATCTTATGACCCCTCTGTTACTCTCTTGACCGATTCCTGATGAGAAACTCTACCTTTATCTGTCTATTTCTGATCAGGCGCTTTGTTTTGTCCTTGTAAGACATGATTCAACTGTTCAGAAGGCCATCTATTATATTAGTTGGATACTTAAGGAAGCCGAGATTAAGTATCGACCGATCGAAAAGATAGCATATGCACTGATCATTTCAGCCAGATGACTTTGACCATACTTTTAAGCCCACACCGTTATGGTACTCATCGATCAACCGTTGAAATAAATCTTTTGGAAGAGAGACATGTCTAGTCGTTTAATTAAATGCAGTGTCAAATTGGGCAAATTTGATACCCAATACCAGCCTCGACCAGCGATCAAAGGCCAGACCTTGACTGACTTCATCCTCGAGTGTACTCTTTCGGTTACGGTTACATCTAAGCCCACTAGAGGTCCTAACGAATGGTCATTATCAGACTGGACCATATATGTCGATAGATCCTTGAATTCTTTACGTAGTGGCGCTGACTCATACTAATGGGTTCAGACAACTTCAAATCAGAATATGCCTTCCATTTCGACTTTAGGGCCACCAACAACCAGACAATATACGAAGCCTTGCTGACAGGACTCTAGATCACGGAGATATGGGAGCCCGAAGTGCTCAGGTATTCATTGATAGTTAGTTAGTAGTCAAACAGATCGAAGGAGTCTATGATATAAAAGACCCAACTATGGCCAAATACTTAAGTAAATTATGCGAAATGATAGCAATGCTAGAAAGGTCGACATCCAACAAATCTCTCGTTCGGAAAACGTGAGAGTCGAAACTCTCTCCAAGTTGGCCAACTCAGATTCGGTCGCTTCTAACCAAACGGTCTGTATTAAAAGTTTACCATATTCCAATATCGACGAACTCGAAAGGGTCCTGCCAACGGACCAACCTCTTAGTTGGAAAGACCCGATCGAAGCATACTTAAGAGACATCCGATTGCCCGACTCATCACTAAAAGCAGCTAAGATAAAGCGAAAGGCCGCTTACTATGCGATCATCGACGGAAAGCTATATCGAAAGTCTTTCACTTATCCCTACTTGAGATGTCTAATCCCAAAAGAGGGGAGCTATATTCTGTGGGAGATCCATAAAGGGATATGCGACAGCCATTTGGGGGCTCGTAACTTGGTATACAAAACTTTACGGCAAGGGTACTACTGGTCGACCATAAAGAACGATTCAAATGATTATATCAAAAATTGCGACAAGTGCCAATGATTCTCCTCGGTTCCTAGAACACCTTCTACTGAGCTCTGCCCCCTTACCAGACCATGGCAGTTCGCTCAGTGGGGAATGGACATTCTCGGACCATCCCCGCCAGCTACTAGATATAGAAAGATCCTTATAATAGCCATCGACTACTTTACTAAGGAGGTAGAGACCGAACCTCTGGTCTAGATAATAGCTGCTAAGGCCTAACAGTTCGTATGGACTCACATAATCACTCGGTTCGGTATACTTCATGTCTTTATCACGAACAACGGAAAACAATTTGATAACACTAACTTCCGAGAGTTTTGCATAAAGCTAGAGATCAATCCTCAGTTCTCATCAATTATCCATCCACAAACTAACGGACTCACAGAAATAACCAACAGGACGATTATCTAAGGGCTAAAGACAATGTTAGATAAAGCCAAATGACGATAAGTAGACGAACTCTATAGCATCCACTAGTCGTACCACACCACATCACGAAGGGCAACCGGAGAGATTCCATTCAGCCTGACATACGGAAGCGAAGCTGTTATACCAGTGGAGATCGGGAGCCACTCCCTCTGGGTAATCCAGTATGATTCCGAAAAGAATGAATCAACCTTACGTGAACACCTAGACCTACTCCCTGAACTATGGGAGTTCGCATCTGCTCGAATGGCTGCGTTTTAACAACAAATGGCATGATACTACGATTAACGAGTCAGAAGCTGAACGTTCAAGTCAGGTGATCCGGTACTAACGAAAGTGGAAGCTACCAGTCAATTCCAACCCGGGGGCAAACTAGCCCCCAATTGGGAAGACCCTTATCAAATACGCTCTATGGTTCGCCTGGGGGTTTATCGCCTCAATAATCTAGACAGATCGGGCATACCCAAAACTTGGAATGCAGAAAACATGCAAATCTACTATCAGTGAGTCATATCATTTCTCTTTCAATAGAGGTATCTCCTATCGAGTAAGTCCCTCATGATTTTCCTTTCGACAATTCTATCCATTTGATTCCTAACATTTTCGCCTCAGCCAATGATTACCTATCGAAGGGATATATCTCCCCGAATGGCCTTAGTCACTCCGTCCTATTGAGGGGATCTATCTCTCTGAAGGGTCTCAGTCGTTTCGTCTTTTCGAAGGGATCTATCTCCTCGAAGGGTTTTAATCGCCTTGATCTATCGAAAGGATTTATCTCCCCGAAGGACCTCATTCATCTCATCCTATCGAAGGGATCTATTTCTCCGAAAGTTCTCAATCACCCCATCCTATCGAAGGGATCCATCTCCCCAGATGGACTCAGTCGTCCCGTCCTATCGAAGGGATCTATCTCCCAAAAGGTCTCAGTCATCCCGTCTTATCGAAAGGATCTATCTCCCCTAAGGGTTTCAATCGTCTCGTCCTATCAAATGGATCTATTTTCCTGAAGAGCTTCAGTCGTCCTATCCTATCAAAGGGATCTATCTCCTCGAAGGGTCTCACTCGCCCCGACCTATCGAAGGGATCTATCTCCCCAAAGGGTCTCAGTCGCCCCGTCCTATCGAAAGGATCTATCTCCCCAAAGGGTCTCAGTCGTCCCGTCTTATCGAAGGGATCTATCTCCTCGAAATGTCTCAGTCGCCCCGTCCTATCGAATGGATCTATCTCCCCAAATGGCCTCAGTCGCCCCATCCTATCGAAGGGATCTATCTCCCCAAATGGTCATAGTCATCCGTCTTATCGAATGGATCTATTTCCCCGAAGAGTCTCAGTCGTCCCATTCTATCGAAGAAATATATTTCCCCGAAGGGTCTTATTCGTCCCATCCTATCGAAAGGATCTATCTCCTCAAAGGGTCTCAATCGCCCCATCTTATCGAAGGGATTTATCTCCCTGAAGAGTCCCAATCGCCCCGACCTAACAAAGGGATCCATCTTCCCAAATGGGCCTAAGTCGTCATGTCATACCGGAAGCACCTATACCCCCGAAGGGCCTTCGTTGCCCCATCTTAGCAAGAGGATTCAATTTCTTGGGTGAAATTCGGTCAAAAGAGTCAGTGTTATCGGCTAAGTTTGTGACAATGGGTGGATACAACATACTCCTAGTAACCTGCGAAATATATGTACAACACTCAGTATCATTCGTACAAGCAGTCCTCACATAAGCGCTTCGACACGCGAAAATAATTCCACCAGACACAACAAATGACAAATAAGTGGAATAAGTCTTTCTTATTACGACAAATACATGTTTGATTACTTGCGCAATTACACTTTCTAAGTCTCTCGGTTGGCTCTAAGGAATGGCTACATCATCTCTATTATTTAATAACATTGAAAAGTACAAAAATAGTAAAGAGAAGAACAACAAAAAAAAAACGGCAACCCCAAGCACCGAAGACCACAGAAATCACGAATAGAATTCACACACGACAATCTGTAGCTCAACCAGTATAAAAGAACTGCCAAAAAGGGGATGAGCCGATCGGGAAGGGAGTCTAAGGATGCAACAGGACATCATCAAACTTTCCAGCTCCTTGCATGCAATCGATACGCCCTGCTACCCGACTCGGAAGGAGACTCTTTTCTTAAATCCGAGTCAGGGACCCCCGACGAGAATGTCAATAAGGCCCGTCGCGACATTCAGATAGAGAATGGCATGACAAGCTCTCATACCAACAATTCTCACTTTTAATGAGATCTCATACCAACAGAAGCAAATCATGCTATAACACTCAACCAAGCCGGAATGTTTTTTCAAAAAATTCTTATGGAAGACAACTCTCACAAGAAAAAAACCATCAAGTATAAGAAAAAATTTACTGAAACACCATGAAATCCCACAGTCCCTATTTATAGGCACAAAGAGATCTCTTCAAAATATTGGAGCTGTTGAAACGCCTCTATAAAAAGCGTGTGAATTAAAAGAAGGAGCACATGTCGCCTCATCTTCCTGTGCCACATTAATTAAATCAAGTGGAAGACGAAACGTCTTAATGCTAAGGAAGGACGAAACAGTTGAGTCAAAAGCTGGATTCATATTCCATCCACTTTAATTTTGTATCAATTGAAAGCGATTCGGATGATCTCAGGAGACACATGTCGCATGCTTTCATGCCTCTCTAACTTCTCGAGAAGTGAACTTCACTCATGGCGTCCCTTCCATAAATCGACATCATGAGTTGGGGTCAAATAATGGGACATAATCTAAATGTCAACCAATACAACATTCAGGCACCTGATACCCGACAAAACACTCATGGTACCGAAGGGTTTAGTCCTTTCGATCGTAAAACACATTGACTTAGGCAGCACGACCGATGAGCGGATACATTTGGTGAGACCAAACACCTGTCCTTGTTATCCGACCAATGGCAGCCGAATACCAAAGTAATACTCAAACTAAATCTCATTCTGATTTAGTTTCCTATTGCAATACGAAGCGTATTTCCCGCGTAAAGAAGGAAATCTAGAGAATTTAATCGATGAGGGAAAGAATTTCTCCGTATAACTCAATTTCCTAAATAATAACAATATCAAATTTTTGACACTCATAGATTCGGAATCCCAAGATCACTCCATAAGGAAATTAAGGTTGCAATGTCCCACGATGGCACGGCTCTAAGAGGGATGCTGTATAAAAGCTTTCGAGGTATCAAGGCAGATAAGTCCTCTAACTTAACACAGGACACACAAAAGTCACAGGGAAATCCGTCCTCCCTTCTTCTCAGTCGATTTAACCTTTTGAAATTATTCTTTCTGACTTGAGTGTCGAAGTCTTTCCCATCGGAGTACCCTCTGATAGTCTTTTGTAGGTTTCAAAACTCCTCATTGAGTATTCATTCGAATCACAAGGAGTCGGATCTGTGGAGCTGAAACCCATCTCCAACAGAGACCACTCCCCCTCTCTATTCTCTCTCAATTACCCATGTTTCTCACTCTTCCGACTCCATCTCCCTCTAACCCCTGGTTCTTTTTATGGGGTGGTGTGATCTGGAGCAACCCCTCCTTTTATAGCCACATCAAACTATGGCCACTGTAAATCAATGATACGAGATTAAGCCAAGTATTGGTTCAAGCATATACACTTTGGTACATTTTAAGAAGAGAAGTGTGATAAGTCACTTGATCAAATGTGACATTTGTAAGATCAAGATTAAAATAAATTGTCAACAATCGAAATCATTTTATATTCTCAAAAATTAAAATAAATTGTTGTCAAAATTTTGTTACCAAATTAAAAAATTTTAAAGATTATTTCTAAAAAAATCTAACTGTGTCTTTCCTGTGACTAATTTATAGTTGTAACTTACCTACTTTTGTTTTAGATACTATATATGATTGATCTTGCCATAGAGTCCCAACATCATTAGTAGTCTTCAAATGGCTTCCGGTGGACCTCTATGCCATAAAAAGAAGTATCTTCTAAATGTAGTTGCTAAATTATGTCATAATTTGATGTTGGATGAGAATCAGTTATATTAAATTTAATTCGAATCAAATTAGATATTTAAAAAATAAATTTTTGTATATTTTTTATATCTATAAAATTTAAATTTAAAGTTTTATTTAAAAATTATCAGTGTCCAACTAATAGAACAGTTAGCTTTTGTTTCGATTAAAAAGAAATTTGATTGATTTTACTGAGTCGGGGTAATATAGTAATTTGAAATTTTTGAAAAATGATTTTTGTGGGCTCTTCATTTACCAAACACAAGTAATACTAAAAAGACAATCCGTCACCCAACCCATCGTTTCTCACCCACATTTCATAAATATCATTTTTCCCCTTTTTTATATGTAAACTTAAAAGGGGTTTGAGTGTGGTCATGTGAACACATGACCATACCCTTCTACATAATCACTTTTTTTCATCCATTTATTTATTTATTTATTTATTTGCATTCAGATCCTTTTTTTTGTTTAAATCCATCCTCTTTTTTTATCCGATTTTTTTTTCATTTGGATCTTTTATTTTATTTTATTTTATTTTTATCTATATATTTATATATTCTATATATTTATATATAATAAAAAATAAAAATGCTCAAATGTGTGATCATCCCATACTTTTTTTTATCCGAAGGTTTTTTTCTTTTCCATTCAGGTCTTTTTTTTTTTTCATTCAAATCCTTCTTTTTTTGTCCATGTTTTCTATTAGGATTATTTCTCTTTTTATTTTTTATTTGTTTTTTGCTTAAATTCTTCATTTTGTGAAACATAGGTTTTTCTTTTTGTTTTCTTACCCCAATTAAAAGATTCTAATACTCATTTAAAATAATTAGGGGCAAAAGAGTAATTTTGCAATTATGTTGTTAATGACATATTTTAATCAAACAAATTAATTCCAATTCCAATAATAGTCTTTATATATTATATTTTATATAATATCATATAATTTATATGATAAAATATATTGAAATAGTAACATTAGAGATTTAATTTAGCAAATTAGTGGAGAAAGTTGGATCACTCACACCTTATTTTTATTTCGAAAGAAATATTTAACAAAATACCTAAACATTCACCAACTAATGTATATAATTTCAAACCTCAAAATTAAGTATAATATAATAGTTTTAAGACTATTTAAGGTTTAGCTCTAAGGATCCATGATTGATCGTTTTAAATTGGTTTTATTTTTAAAATAATGTTTTTTATTTAAACACCCATCTATAATAAATTAAAAAAATATATTTTAATAAATAATAATTTTTTGAAAATAATATAACCTAATTTATTAGTTGGACTTCCCAAAAATGCAATAAGAAAAAAAAAAGAAGTAATTAAAGGTCTGGGTGTGGTCATCCAAGCATGTGACCATACCCCCCACATTATCTTTTTTTTTTTTGCATCGAGGTCCTTTCCTTTTTTTTAGATCACAATTTTTTTTTTTACATTCAAATCATTTTTTTTGGTTCAAATCTGTCCTCTTTTTTTTTTTTTTTCATTTGGGTCCTTTCTTTTTTTTTTTTATTTTAAATCAAATTTTTTCATTCAGATCATTTCTTTTTTTATTTTTTATCTATATATCTATATAATTTTTTATCTTTTTTTTGCATTCAGGTCCTTCTCATATTTATTTTAGACCCTACTTTTTTTTTGCATCTAGGTCCTTTTTTTGTTCAAGTCCGTCCTTTTTTTGACCTTTTTGTTTTTTCATTTGTGTCCTTTCTTTTTTATTTTTATACCTGATTTTTTTATTCATGTTCTTCCTCTTTTTATTTTTTATCTATATATATATATATATATCTTTTATATATCTATATGTAATATAAAATAAAAACGTTCAAGGGTGTGGTCGTCTCATACTTTTTTAATCCTAAGTTTTTTTTTTTTTTTTTTTTTTTGTTTCCATTCAAGTCATTTTCTTTTTCATTCAAATCCTCTCTTTTTTGACATCTTTTTTTTTTCTTTTTCGTTTAGATCTTTTCTTTTTTTTTTTTTATTTTTTTACACGATTTTGTTTTTCACTTAGATCCTTCATTTGTTAGAACATAGGTTTTTTCCCTATTTTTTGGTCTCACTAGTCTAAATAGAAAAGAAAAAAGAGGAAAGGTTTTGGTCATCCCTTATTTTTGGGATCCAATTTTTTTTTCCATATCCTTTTTTCTCCATTCAAATCCTTCCTCTTTTTTTGGCCCAACATTTTTCCATTCGGGTCCTTTCTATTTTTATTTTTTTACTTTGTTTTGTTTTTCGCTTAGTTTCTTTGTTTTTTTTTTTTTTGACATAGATTTTTCCTCTTCTATTTTTTTTGCCCCACTTGTTGACCACAGTTTTTTTTGTTCATGTTCTTCCTATTTTTTTTAAACATATATTTTTTTCGTTCGGATCTTTCCTCTTTTTATTTTTTACCTTCTTTTTCATTTAGGTCATTCTTTTTTGACATAATTTTTTTCCTTTTGTGTTTTTTCAACCCACTTGTCCATGACGCTCTTAGATGGTCACCTTTTTATTTTTAGGCTTGAGTGTTTTTTTTTTTTTAATTCAGGACTTTCCTATTTTTTTACCTAACTTTTTTTCAACCAATCATTTTCTCATTTTATTTTTTTACTCGATTTTTTTCTTTAAATACTTTAATTTTTTGGATATAGGTTTTTTTCCCTTTTTTTTGGTCCCAATTGTCCATTCAGGTGCTTGCTCTTTTTTCTGACCCAGTCTTTTTTTTTCACTTGAATCATTCATTTTTTTAAAATATAGGTTTTATTCCCTTTTGTTTTTCTTTTCTCATATGAATTGTCGTCTATTTATTTTTAGACCACGGTTTTTTTTTCCATTGAAATCCTTGTACTTTTTATCTTTCACCCTTTTTACTTTTTATTTTTTTACTCTTTTTTTCCTTAAGTTATTCATTTTTTGGGACATAGGTTTCTTCCTTTTTTTTTTCGCCCCACTTATCCATTCATATCCTTGCTGTTTCTTCCTTTTTTTTTTTTTTGCCTCACTTATCCATTCATATCATTTCTTTTTTTTTCCAGTCTATTTTCATTTGAATTCTTCATCTTTTTTGAACATAGGTTTTCCTTTTTTTGACTCCACGTATTGTTATCTCTTTATTTTTAGACTATAGTTTTTTTTTTTCATTCAAGTTTTTACTTTTTTTATTTTTGACTCCTTTTTTCTCTTAAATTATTGTCTTTTTTTTACGTAGTTTTTTCTTCTTCTTCTTTTTTTTTTTTACCCTAGTGATTGTCATCACTTTATTTCTATCATCTTTTTACTCCACTTATTACACTTTTTTAATCTCATTCGTTAGTCTTTTTTAGAACATCAGTGTTTAAATTTTTTTTTCTATCGCTACTATATGTCATATTTTTTATTGATTTATATAATAATTTAATTTAGATATTGAATTAATTATAAATTTAATGAATATTTGAATAATAAAAGGATATAATCCACATCTTGTGGGCACTCCGCGATAACTTTAAGTATGAAAAAAAAAAAAAACTAATGGGTATAGTCATTCTTTAATGGCCAATATGTGACCTCTTTCTAAAAAATTCAAAAAATTGACTGAAACTACACACTTCTCTACGTTGTATTTGTTCGTCATTTGTATCATCGTTTTATTTTTAAAATTTAGATATTTTTTTAAGACGACCACATTTAGATAATGTAAGTTTCAAAAGTAAGATTAATGTAAATCATTTTAATCTCAAAGTTTAAAAATTTTTAAATTTGTTAAAAGAAATTTTAAAATTATCGAAATAATTTATCACAATCAAAATCTAAATATTTTGGATTATATTATCCATAATTTGATAATTAGGATACAAATATGATATATTATATTTATTTTTAATTATTTTTTTTTATAATATCATATGGCATGTCCACCAACTGCTGGTCTCCAAATAAAGTGTCTAGGTGCACCGTTCGTTGCATTTTGCTCCGAGGCAATTAACCAAATGTCTGAATTCTGTCTAGATACGCCGAATTTTCATTTTGCCCCAAAACCCCAACTTTAGTCCTCTATCATTCTCTCTCCTCTTTCTATAACTACGCGTTACCCTAAGCTTAGGGTTAGGGTTTCTGAATCTGATTGATGCGGACGAGCTGTCAATCTTCATCATCATCAATATAAGCTTAGGGTTTCTGAATCTGATTGATGCGGACGAGCTGTCAATCCTCATCATCATCAATATCATCCACATCTCTCTGGTCAATGCACCGTTTCTTCTACTGTGATTGCTTCAACCGCTCTTGTCGCTGTTTCTGTTGTTGTCAAAACCCCTAAATTCTCTATACCTCTACCTCTCTATTGATTTTAATGGATTTGTCACACACTCAATCGAATCTCTCTCTAGGGTTTCTCTCCCATGCCTCATCTCCACAGCGAGCCAAAATCGCTGATGATTCCATCTCTTTTCAAACCGATTCGAGCTTCCGCGATTCATCATCCAACTCGATCACAACCCCTGTTCCTCTCCAATTTGTGGATCAAAGAACGGAGACTGCTAATAATAATAATAATGATCAAGCCGATGAGACCGACGAGGAGTTCAAAATTCTCGGCCATTCGATGTGCATAAAGCGGAAAAGAACAACAACGATGGAAAACAGCGAATGTTCTTCGAGGAAAAATGCAATTCGCGAGTGGGGAAATCAGCCTCTGCGAATTGCAGACCCTGACATATTTGCTATAATGGAGAAGGAGAAAGAGAGACAGTACAAGGGAATTGAATTGATTGCTTCAGAGAATTTCGTGTGCAGAGGAGTTATGGAAGCATTGGGAAGCCATTTGACCAATAAGTACTCGGAAGGAATGCCTGGCGCTAGATACTATGGAGGCAATCAATTCATTGATGAGATTGAAATATTGTGTTGCCAAAGAGCATTAGCAGCATTTGATCTTAATCCTGACAATTGGGGTGTCAACGTACAGCCTTATTCCTGTACATCTGCGAATTTTGCGGTATACACAGGTCTTCTTCTGCCTGGAGATAGAATTATGGGGTTGGATACTCCTTCTGGAGGGAATACTAGTCATGGGTATTATACCCCAAATGGGAAGAAAGTATCTGCAGCATCAATTTTCTTTGAGAGTTTGCCTTATAAGGTGAATCATCAAACTGGGTATATCGATTTTGAGAAGTTGGAGGAGAGGGCACTGGATTTTCGGCCGAAAATTCTTATCTGTGGAGGGAGTTCATATCCTAGGGAATGGGATTATGCGAAGTTTAGGCAAATTGCTGATAAGTGTGGCGCTGTTTTGTTGTGTGATATGGCTCAAATTAGTGGTCTAATTGCTGCTAAGGTGAGATATTTTGATGGTCTTATACTAGTTTTGAAATTAATTTAATTTTCTTGTTATCCGTGGTGTGTTCTTTGTTCTTGTTCTAACTGAATCGCTGTTTCTTGCTAAGTGATATGATTCTATTTTCTTGGCATGAGGATTCTTCAATATTTAGTTAATTATGGCTTTTCCCATAAGCTTGCTTCGTGACTCTTATGGATTTTTTGGTGTCCGGAGGTTCATGAGTTCTTTGGTTATGCAGCTGGTAGATTTGTTGTTTTCGGTTACTTTATTTTTATCTAAGCCATCAATTTTCTTTTATGAGAACATTAATATGTACTTGCGCTCTTTATTGGTTTATGAAGTTTCTTGATGTGAAAATAGGCGTTTCAAGTCATTAACTAGGCTAATTTTATATGTCAATGAAAATTTTTTGTGCTCAGAACTTGTCTTGAATTGCATTATAAGTCTGGTCCTTTTTATTTTTTGCTGTCATGTTTCTTCATCTTTTTAAGGACATAGTGTTTGGTCTCACATATGGCATCATTTTTTTGGGATGTATAAACCAGGTGAAATGTTTTGAAATTTGAAAAACTAGAATAGTATTTGAGAAGCATTTACTGGGGACCCCTTGTTTGTGCAGCTGCACAATTAATAGGCAATCAAGGATACAAGTTGCAATCAAATATTGGGCTTGGTATCAAGTTTCTTTTCTGTTGTAGGGTTGGATAAGCCAAAGCACGAAGAAACAGGCATACGGGAAAGGAGAGAATAAGCAGGAAATTTTGGGTAATGGTTTATTACCAGCTAAGCTTGAGCTTCAGTTACTGGCTTTTGGTGTTGTGCAGGTGGTTTTACTTTTTATCAATTAAAATTGCCCTAGAGGTTGAGGTTTACTTTTTAATTCTCTTAAAACTTACAAATGGGGCTGTTTTAATTAACATGTTGATACAGAGGACCTTGATATATTTTCATAATACATGATTTTGCCCTATCCTTTTTACAAACAATTATGTCCTCAACCTAAAGGATGCTATCATGATTGCACTGTTAAAAAGGGAAAGAAGGAGGTGCAGATGTTTTAGATTGGACAAAAGAATAAATGTATGAGGAACCATCAAGGGGTTACAAGCTTAGTGGCCTATAAATCCATCCAGGGTTATAAGAAACTGCCATGTCAACAACATAGAAAGAGCTTGGGAAGAAAATCAGAAAGAAGATCGGAGCAACAGAATTTATGAGCACATCTTAACTGTTTCACCATGTGCATGTTTCTCTCCCTCAACACTCTTCAAAAATAGCAACAGTGATCAGAAAAAAGTTTTCTCTTCACTGGAGAGCCCTCATACCCTGTTTGTAACTCATTATAAATAAGGAAAATCTGACAATATTTATAGCCCAGTAAGGTTATCCAATGTTTAGAAGATTTGAGCTTCTTCTCAAAGATTTGTCTAGGAATCCTATATATGTGGCTGGTATAGCTTTTTCTCAAAGATTTGTGCAAATATTCTTTTGTCAATTTGTGATCATTCTGGCAGTGGCATTGCTTGTCTTATCAATTTTTCCTCTTGCTTTTGGCTGTGGCAATTTCCTTTTTGCCCTTTTTTCCCCTGAATAGCAATGTAAGGTTTTACTGAGAAAGGCTTATACACCAACAAGAAAGGATAAAAAATTAGGGAGAAAAAGAAGAGCAACTAGACGGCCTGTGATCCTTATAATCCTATCATTTAATAGTTGTAAGATTCTAGACAATATGTGGCTGATATAGCTTTTTCTCAAAGATTTGTGCAAATATTCTTTTGTCAATTTGTGATCATTCTGGCAGTGGCATTGCTTGTCTTATCAATTTTTCCTCTCGCTTTTGGCTGTGGCAATTACTTTTTTGCCCTTTTTTCCCCTGAATAGCAATGTAAGGATTTACTGAGAAAGGCTTATACACCAACAAGAGAGGATAAAAAATTAGGGAGAAAAAGAAGAGCAACTAGACGGCCTGTGATCCTTATAATCCTATCATTTAAAAGTTGTAAGATTCTAGACAATATTCCTGTGCTTCAATCTAGCTTATGATCCTTATGTTTGGTCGCCTTCTGTGGAGTTTGTTGCTTGTGAAATCTGTCCTGTGCTGCATACTTAAGTCATCGAATCTTAATTTCATTGCAAAGGAAACTTTAGATGCCATTAGACTTCAGCCAGAGTCCTGAATTTATTCCATAATAATATCTACTGCTTCAGAGATTTTGGATTGACTGTGATTAAATTTTATCTTTGAAATCAGTGTAATATTTCTGGTATTAATATATCTGTATTTTCATTTACAAACGTTTTTGACTTGCATATTTGCATATAATTAAAAGTAAACAGAAGTTCTGGATTACAATCCAAGAGTCTGATGTTAACTCTAATCCAAGCCCAATCTTTATTAAAGTGTTTCCTCCCAGCTTTTCGTCAAAAAATTATATCCTCAGTGCGCTTTGATATGAATGATTGGTGCATATTTGTATTTTTATCTTTACAGTGTCCTGGTTCCTCCACATTTTTATATCTCCCAAAGACATGGAAAAGTAGCTTGTGTGTAGATTGCTATTTACATATTTTCTTTATTTTTACAGTATTGATAATTGTGCACTTGGAAACACCTTTGTTGTGTTTGTCTTTGTCTAGAGAAGCTAATTTATGTTTATGAACTCTGAATCTCTCTACTAAGCAATACATCTCCCTCTGCGTGAGACTGCGTGTTCACCTAACAAGGGTTTCTTCCTTGGTCAACCATTGTCATTTAGGATGGTCAACTGTTAATCCTGATCAAGAGGGATGAGTGAGATTATTGCTTTTCCCCACACTTGAAAGAAAGGAAGCCGTGGTGATTCTTTTTCTTTTTTTTTTTGGGGGGGGGAGGGTTTGGTTAGAGGGGTTTTTCTTTTGGCATTAAGAAATTATAGTGCTATAGTAATATCCAAGTTTTGTGGGTGCCAGATTAATCATTTCATGAAGGGTGCGAATAAAAGAAATGAAATTAGTAAGCAAGAATTTTATGTTTTACTTTTCAAGGTGGGCCCCCTCTAAGTTTACCATGAGCGTGGTGTTATACTTTTTTTTGAATTCATTCTGCTCTGTTTATTACATTTTTGCTAACAGCTTTTTTCTTTTTTATTTCTTTTTAACCCTTGTCTTTTATTGTTATGTAAATAACTTGTTTTGTTGGCTTGCATATTTTCAGGAATGTGCAAATCCTTTTGAATACTGTGATATTGTTACCTCAACAACTCACAAAAGTCTTCGAGGTCCCAGGGGTGGTATAATTTTTTATAGAAAGGGTAAAAAACAGAAAAAGAGAGGGATGAACTTGAATCAAGGGGATGAGAATGACCAATACGACTTTGAAGAGAAGATAAATTTTGCTGTTTTCCCATCTTTACAAGGTGGACCACACAATAATCACATTGCGGCCCTTGCTACAGCATTGAAGCAAGTTGCCACTCCTGAATATAAGGCATACATGCAACAAGTGAAAAAGAATGCCCAGGCTTTAGCTTCTTCTCTATTGAGAAGGAATTGCAGACTTGTAACTGGTGGCACAGACAACCATCTGTTGCTTTGGGATTTGAGGAGTCTGGGCTTAACAGGTACCAAGAATCCCTCTATCTGCGGTGTAATTTACCTTTACCTTGTTTTTGATTTTTCTTTTATTTATTTATTTATTTTTGGCCTATTCTCTTTCGTTTTCAATTGCAAATTGGGGGGGACTCCACTTGACATGCTTAGTAAGAGGCTAAAAGTCTTGTATTTGTTTCCTCCTCTTTTATTTATTTAATTATTTTGTGGTTTGAGTTTGGGGGTTTGTTAATTGGAAGATTTGACTATGAATAACACGAATTCAGAATCTGTTATTTGTTTCTTTTTTTTTAAAGTACGTGGTGCACAAAGTTGATAATGATAATGCTTCTAAATTAAGATGAACCAGTGGCTAAGTTGTGGATACAAGGACACCGGGATAAATATTACACATACACAAGTTATAAAATTTTCATTTTAACCAATAAAAAGAAGCAAGAGCTCATAGAGAGAATGTGGTACGGTTAAGCCCCTCAATTTTTAGTTTCACCCTCAAACTTTTCAGGGTTACACTTAACCCACATTTTCTTTAAAATAGAAAAAAAAAAGGGGAAAAAAATTCAATTTAGCTCCCTTCCGTGTCTGAAATGTAAACCCAACGTATCCTTAGTGTATGCAGGGTGTATCATAGCTGTATCCTGCACTTTGCAAATAATAAAATAAGTATCCCAGGATTTTGTGCTGGATGCGGGAGGCTTTTTCCTAGTCCAATTGTGATAGTTCTATGATTGAGCTTGCTACTGGAGAAATTCTCACCCATTGTTGATCTACCTTTGTTAGGCAATCTTATGATTTCATGGTTGGATTGCCTCAGGACTTCACCAAGATGTTAATTGAGGGGCTGTTACATCCCGTAATTTTTTTATTTATTTTTATTTTATTTTATTTTTTTTTCAATTTGCTGAAAATAAATAAGCTCTTATGGCATGAGTGAGTGAGAGAACAATGCCAGAAGAGACTTTTAGATGTACCTCAAGATGTGCTCTTCCACTTGTTACCAATTAAAAATTATATTTACCACTCTGCCAATTCATAATGCTTTATGGTTATGTTTGAAATCACAACAATGGCATGAAATCTAAGGCCCCTTCCCCAAACCACCTCCCCCCCCCCCCAAAAAAAAAAAAAAAAAACATTTATTGGCACACAACAGGACCAACGAACAGCTAAATTTTAGCTTATGCTAATGACTCCTTTAGAAATAGTTCGTTTTTCTTAGTTTATGAACACTTTTTTTTTAATACATTTTTATTGTTATCTCTGTGTATTTGGTAATGGAATTTTACAACATCCAGTATGTAATGAAATTCTACCTCTTGATTGTTGCACACATGCTTACCTGTTCTCTTTGAAATTTTGTAGGCAAGCTTTTTGAGAAGGTCTGTGAGATGTGTCATATTACTTTAAATAAGGTTGCAATATTCGATGATAATGGAACAATTACCCCTGGAGGTGTGAGGATTGGTAAGTGAAACATGTCTACCTGTTATTTTATTTTACTCCTACCGGAACTTTCAGGTGGATAGTTTCAATGTTAATGCTTGCTAATATAGCTTTCTTATGTTTGAACTCAAAAGTTATCTTTATGCATAATCAGGTACTCCAGCTATGACATCAAGGGGTTGTCTTGAGGAAGATTTTGAGACAATTGCTGACTTTCTGCTTAGGGCTGCCCATATTGCAAGTTCCTTGCAGAGAGAACATGGGAAGTTTCAAAAGGCTTTTCTCATGGCACTCCAGAGTAACAAGGATATTATTGAGCTCAGGACCAGAGTTGAGGCTTTTGCTACCCAGTTTGCAATGCCAGGATTTGACATTTGAATATGTTTGGAAGATGCAGTGCATCCAGAAACTCATCCTGCATTCAATTTCAGGATGACCTGATGCTTCAATGGTTGAAATGTTTAGCGCATCTTCCAGACAGCGCTTGTTTGAGTTGGCCCTGTCTACATCTAATATCTATTTGGTACGATTTGTCAATGTCTCTGCTCTCAAATGTAATTGCTGATTACAGCTTGCTGAGTAGTAACAGGGCAGTGGGTTGCTAGCATTTCATTGACAATGAGAGGGTTATAATAAGAATTCAATTTCCAGCCTTCTGCAGTGAAATGATGCTAGTGGCACAAGGTCTTGTGATGCAGCAGACTGTAATAGGCTAAAGTGTGGTGGTTACAGCAGCTACAGAGATGTGGTTGTAGAATTGGTAACTTCATACAACTTCCCTTGGTTACTTGGGGCGCATTTTTGTTAGTGTATATTTAGGATTGAAGCCCTAATTTTCCCCCATTGTTTGATATAGTGAAAATTTCTCGGTGTTAATCACACTTTTTTGCTGGTGCCTTTCCATTTGTTTTGCAAAATAAAATCATGTTTACAACATGGAATTTTTTTTTTTTTTTTTTTTTTTTTTTTTTGGTACATAGCATGTTTCCTTTTGCTGGTAACCACATAATTGAAATGAACATTTGATCTCTTCACTTGTGGGGTTCACAATATCTGGTCTGCGATGGATAAAGCTTGAAATCCTGCTTACTCAGAATGTTAGGTTAATCCAGTTTTTCTGCTTTCTATGCGGATTTTATGAATCCAATTTTTTCCTCACAATATGGCTTTTTGATTAATTCTAGCAGTTCGTGGAGGGTTGTGGATTGGGTTTACCATCTGCTTTGCTTTACATTTGCGGCTGCAGCATATGCATCGTATCCTCTAGTTCGGTAATATTGTAGTTGACTTTGTTTCCCAAGTTATACTCTTTGTATACATGACTAGGTTCGCTCCACTCCATTGTCAAGCAACACGCAACCGCGTGCGCACACACATGTATACACACACACGCACACAAACGCATATATTACACACACACACACACACACATATATATGGGAAGCCAAATCCAACATTCCCTGTATTGTTACCATTACCATTGCTAAATACCTAAAGTATCCTTTGAGACTAGAATACGACATAGGTTATCATTTGAGATATATATTGTTTGGAGTTCTTTAATATATCTAACCAAGCCAAGGAAATGGACTGGCCATTTCATGTGAAAACCAGTTTGTTTACCATTTTCATACTCTTTTTCCTTCTGTATGTTTTATTTAAGGGAATATAGTTTTGGCTCTCCTATCAACCCATATCTTAGTGTGCTGATCTCTTCGGTCAGCTGGTCGGTGCAGAGTTGCACCTCCACTTTCAAGTTTGCATGACGCTGCAGAGTCAACTCCGTAGTGCATACTCTCTTTGGATTCTTCGTCATCATAGTGGATGTGAAGATGATTTGTCTTTCCATCTCTCTCTCTCTCTCTCTCTCTCACGATTCTTCATCATCATTGTGGATATGAAGATGATTGTTCATTTACCCATTTCATCCTTTCCGTTCCAATTCCCGCTTTGGAATCTAACAATCAATCACTTCTACTGCTGTTAGTAGGTGATGAAATAGATTATTGTTGATTGATGTATGTAAATATTCAAGCCAACCATACTTGAAGTGGCAATCGCATCTCAAAAAGGAAGCCATAGTTTGTGAACTATGCCAAATGCATTTGGCTTTTGAGTTTCAATCATAACAAATAGACTTTGAATTGGATTGTGACTAGTGAATGAAGTAACTAGATTAAGGAGCTAATGGGTGAGAATGAGAGGCTAGGCTATGATACCAATACATAAGTGGACTATAAATCGAGCAACAACACATATGCCTTCAATTCAGACTAGAAAAGACTAGTATCAGACAAGCACATCCTCTTTTGAAAATTTTGCTGGAAAAGCAAACATAGGAATCTCTATCGCATGATTTTTTCTCAACTGGAATGATAAGTCACTTACTAACAACAACACAAAATCAGTAGAAAAATGCAAAAGAGAATATGGGAAGAAGTGTCCCCCAAATAAAGCTGTCTTGCAAGGGACAATGCTAAAAATAATGACATGGGTGACTGACGAGAAACAATGTTTTACTATTGTCCACTAATGTTCCATCAAACTTAAGTTCCATCTACACATAGGTGGGCATCATTTCCTTTTGTGGCATAATCATTCCTTTGACAGGCAGGAGAAGCATCTGTTTTTCTATTTGTTCTATAGTATTGGGCTGACACTATCTTTAAAATCATACGATAGATTATCACAGTTTCATTTGAAGCTTCTGTCATCTCATTGGGTGCCTTATCTGAATACCTTAAGTATATTAAAAAATACCAAACTCTGTTAAGTTGAGCCAAACTCTATTAAGTTGAGTAGTGAGACACTTTATTTTTTTAATTAGAGATTTTGAGTTTAATTCTTGAAAATAAAAAAAAAAAATTTGAAAGAGCCAACCCCTCAATAGACCTTACAGTGCTCAGACTGAAAATATCAGATAAGATTTAGATATCGATAGGTGAAAATCAAAAGAAAAACTATATTAAAAAATATGTTATTTATTCCAACTCTAAATTCATATGAAACTATTTTTCATTATATAACTTTAAATTTACGAACCTGCTAAGTTAAAATACAAAAGGTAATTTTTTATTTTGAGATAATTGAGGAAAAAATAAAACATTATATATTTTGTTACAAAGTTGAAGGAAAAAAGAAGGGGGAAGTAAAAGTGGAAAAAATGTCATATTTCACTCGTTGGGTAAGGAAAAAAATGTGGAGAAAAAATAAAAATAGGATGTAATCTCTTCCGCTCCCTCTTAAGAAACCATTTCCGTCTCAAAGTGGACGGAAATAAAAAGAAATAAAAATTTTGGATAAATTTGTTCTTGTCTTTCTTCAATATTTATGAAATTATCTATTTTTTATATTTCAATTTCATTTAATATAAAGTAATAAATTTAATTTTTTTCATCAATTTTATTAAAAAATTATTTTTTCTAATTTTACTCTTTTTTTTTTTTTACTTTTTGACATTAATATTCTAATTTTATTTAATATAAAATAATAAGAAAACTAATTTATAAAAAATAAGAAAAATATATTAAATAACTATTTTTTAGAAAAAATTATATTTTAAAAAAATATTTTAAATTAAAAAATAAAAAAATATGTAACAAGAAATATTAAAAATATTATTTCACAAGAATATAATAATAAATAGAATGATATTTTTTTTTTATTTTTCATTCTAACCAAACAAAAAAAGATATTACATATTTCCTTTCTTTTTAACCCTATCAAATAAAAATGAAAAAAATCTATTTATATCTCTAGCTAAAATAAATCTTTGGCTTCCCCTCTCCCACTCCCTCCCCTCCCCCTCCGTGAACCAGACTTATTCTAAATCTCTCCGGGGATAGAGGAGAGAGCATACGTTGCTCTAATACCTAACAAGAGTAGTAAGATGAGTGGGATGGAAAAGAACCGAAAGTAAAATTCCTTTGTTCGCCTCCCTCCCCCACTGAAGAGAGAGGATTCTCTTTGTTTGAAAGAGTTGTACATGTGAAAATAAACGTATCGTCTTTAAGGAAGAACAAAAGAAACAAATTGTCTTTAGAGGAAGTAGAGATCCTCACGTACATTGTGCGACCCTTTTCTTCATGATAGTCCCATCCAAGGGATGCAATAAGTAAGAGTTGATGCCAATGTGTCCTAATTCGAATAAGCATCCTTTCCGCACTCACTTCATGATGTTTGTGAGAAAAGTTCTCTTACTATTAAGTATGGTAGAATTATCATTACTGTATGATCACCCTCTAACCTAAAACAATTAAAAAAAAAAACAAAAACAAAAGATTATGTTTATTTCATATAGTGAATCAATTAATTTCGAAATTTGAACATTGTGGGGGGGGGGGGGAGATGAATTGACTGAAGTGGGTATGGTAATAGAATTCTATTAAGCCAAATCTTTGAAAATCATTTTGAGGGCCCTCTCAAGTAATTTACCTTAAACACCTAAAGATTTAAATTTTTATTTAAGATGGTGTTTATCCCACTTCCCAACAAGTGCATTTGATGGTTGAATTGGGCAATGGCAAAAGGGATTTAGGTGGTGGAGTCGAATTAACTTGTATAGTCTGCCTTGTTTTCTTGAGTGATATAACTGTACGTTTAAATGTCAACTACAAAAGGAAAAACAATTACAGAGACTGCTAAAGAGAATTACTCACACATGAAGAAGATTGTTGGAGATTGTGAGAGTAGAAGACTCCCCATCATGGATGTCAAATGAGTGAGAGAGTGAGTTTAGTAGTAGTATTTTCCCAAAGTGAAATGTAGTAGCTTTGAGTGCACAGTTAGAATTAGTCACTTTGTGAAAATATGAAAAGTTATTTACCCTCTCTCTAGTCTAAATGATTACGGTTTACTTAATCATTTTATGAGAATGGTTACACACCATTACTTAGTCCTTAACTCGAGGGTTTTTAATTCTAATAATTCTATACAAATAGGATTATGAAGCCCTAAACAATGAATTTCTAATGATAAAAAAAAGGAATAGATAAACTATTTTAGGGTATGAGGGGTGATTTGAGTTCTTGAGCTATTGGTTGAAGGGAAATTGTGTAATATTGCACCACAGTAAGGGACAGTCATGAAGTTTGCTTGTAAATTTTGGTGGGTGTGAATAAAAAACATGAAGACGAAGCATCCTATTCTTCTAATTACATTTTTTATAAGGAAAATCAGAATCTTGTTTTGGGTGCAAAATATATGCTTTCTACATAAGCTACTTATGTTTGATGCCTCTTCTTTTTCTTCTTTAATTGGATTGTGGAGTAGCTTTTCTTAACAACAAGAATCACATTCTCTTTTCCTTCCCTGATTTTCTGGTTTCTAAAGAGAGAAAAAAAAAAAGAGTTCCCCAAGTAATTTCTTTTATATAAATGATATAGTAATTTTAAATAATCATCCAAGAAAGTTAGTCTCTGTGTTTTACATATTTTGTATTAGTCAATATGTGGCATTCTAATTGATAGATAAGCTGCAAATACCTTTTAATCTTTTAGAGAGGCATACAAATTTTTCTCACAATTGTGATTAGTGGAAAAACAAAATGAGTTGAACAGGAAACATAGATTTAAAGAAAAAGAAAGAGAGAGAACCAAAAGGGTATCTCCAAAACTACCCAATCATGAGTCAAAATTCCTTGCTTCTCTCTTATCTTTGTATCTATGTGCTATATCTGCACAAATCCAAAACATTTTTCTTTAACCTTTTCTTTTTTAAGATTATCTGTCGGTGCACATGTGTAGAAGCTTCTTCCTACCATCAACTATTTCATCAAGGAAATCATCAAGTTGCCCCACTAAGTTCTCAGTGCCACATTTTAGCGCTCCTAAGCAACTCTTCAACTGGTCAACTTTCTCTTGAATCTCTCCTTCTGATTCAACAAACTCTTGAAACCTTTCCAATCCCAACTTCAACTCTTCCATGGTGATTTTCGTCTTTTGGAACTCGAAAAGAGGAATCCTAGGAGGGGATTGCTCATTGAATTGTGCAGCTAATTCAACGGCCACCCTTTGTTGCAATCTCACAGTTGAAACCATAAACGTAGAACCAAACATCACTTGACCTTCACAGCACCCGACTTGGCCAAACATTGAGTGATCAATGCAGTTGTAGACCAACCCACTTAACAAAATCATCAAAAGCAGCGAACTAACATTCCTCATTGCATAAAGAGCACCTCTAAAGCCATTGAACTTATTAAACTTTGACTCTGCCAATACCTTTTGATCATCAAACTGCAGAGATAGTGCTCGAATTCTTGTCATAATCAAACTTTTGTTCTCCTCTTCCAACCCCACAAGCTCCCTTTGACAGTTTGTGATTGCTCTTATTACCTGCCTCCAAAAATCCAACAAAAAAGGGGGGGGGGAATCAAAAAAATTAATATATGGAAGTAGCGATTTGAACTTTTGTAGATTGCTTCAAGTGTTAAGGATTTCCAATGTTATACTTCTCAATACATTATTTATGTACTTTAAGAAGGTATAAATATACCACAAAAGTGTGGTACGTAAATCAAGGAATCAGGGCATGTGAGATTTTGATCAAACCTGGCGGGAAAGTTGTCTGTTTAAGTTGTGGCGACTGTTGAGAGTTGAAGCAATGTTGGAAGATCCTATGTAATGATTTTCCAATCCAGAAATACCTGTTTTGATCACCTGACAAGCTTCCCATAGCTTGCTGCTCTCATCCATGTACTCTTCAAGCCATTTTTCGCCAACAGGCAAGTGAAGTTTTTGGACTAGAGAATTTAGTTGTGAATGGAAAAGCCTTAGTGATGAAAGGACTTGTTGGAGGAACTGAATCGTCATGAAGTTGTTGGATAAGAAAGAGGTTTCAAGATCATCAATCTCTTGTGTTAGTAAGTTGTAGAAGCCATTGACAGAAGAGGTGGTAGCAGATGAAGGATCCATTCATGGAAGGTTACAAGAGAAAAAGGGTCTGTCTGTATGGTGTTGTTTTTGTGGGAGTTAAAAGGTAGTGATAGAGATGGGTTTGATCTTATTTTAAATTTAGGAAGAAGTGTGATTAGGCTTTTTAGAAGGGGAGGTTAGGCTTCTATTGTGAAAAGTGTTGTTGGGTGTAATGATGAGTATGTGCCATAGAGAGTGGAGGAGATGATTGGGAACTTGTCGCTTTTACCTTCTAATTGGGGGGGGGGGGGAGGAAGGGAGGGAGGAGAGAGAGAGAGAGAGAGAGAGAGAGAGAGAGAAGAAAAATGAATTAAATCAAGAGGAAAGAGAGAGAAAGAGAGTAGTTGATACCTAAAATAATAGGAAGAGCATCTTGTAGTACAAAAAGATGAAAATTTGAACGTGTAGAGTTAATGAGCTATCTAGCTCTAGGTCCTTTACCAGAATGGCAATTTGTCTCTGCAGTCATTATTTCAAAAGGGGTTCTGCAGATATGATAATTAAGAAAGTAATCTACAATTCTGCTTCTCCTTTGATT